>VZTF01007037.1:789885-833076 GCA_013397755.1 Cnemophilus loriae | reverse complement strand
CTTTGACGGAAAAGGCACGTAGAGAGAGAGAGAGAGAGAGAGCGCGACAGAGGGGGAGAGAGAGAGACGTGTCACTGCTTTGGAGCTCATTATCATTCTTAATAAGTCTTAAGGAATAAAGAGGAGCATTGAGTGTAAATGCTGGGTAATCCTAACACTCCTCAAGGTGAGAGGAGTCTCGAGGACACAGAGAAAGAGAGTGAGGAGGAGGGGGCTGCTGCGGGGGCAGGAGAGGAGATATGGATGAAAGTGGTTTTCAGGGGAGTGGGCACAGGTTAGTAGGGCTTGTGCCTCTGGGACGCTCTGGGTTCGTTCCACAGGCCTAAGCTGGGGCAGGTTGTCTTCAAGTTTGCATCCCAGAGATCTCCCAAGTTTGCACCCGAGCAACCCAGCTGGACCTTGGGGCTGAAACGTTGGCCTCTAATGGTGACGTTCTCTGACGGACATCAGTTTGAGAAACGAGTCGGCTTTCCGGCCTCCTCGGCCCGATGCCGAAGGGCCTCACCCCCGGGCGGGAGCAGCGTCCCAGGGAGGGTGCTTTGCCGTGCCTGCGCTTTGGCGCCTGCTTCCTCGGCTCAGGGTCGCTTCTCAGCCGGTGCACGCTGTCCTTTGCTCCTTTCCGCGTCGGTCTGTTCGGATGTCTCAACTCCTTCTCTTTGCCTGAATTTCCTGAAGCATCTCCCTGCGCGGCTCGGACACTAGGTGGCTTAAAGCACAGGCTCGGCTCTACTGGCAGCTGCCAGCGTTCATTCACTATTTCTGGTGGGCTCCCTTATTCAAACTTCGGGCTGACAGCAAAACATGGAGATGTCTTTGAATCCGTTGTGGATTCAGATACCGCACGACCTCCTTGGCAGTGTGTTTGCAGTCGCGTTCGGAGATTTGAGCCCTTGGAGAAGGAAGAAAGGACACCAATGAAATGAATTCAGGGGCTGGGCTCCTTGCTTTGATGATAAGGAGTCAGGAACCTGCTGGTGTTGCTGAGTTCTTCCCTCTCCAGGCAGATTTCGCCATTCTCATTCTACAGGGTGTGTGTGTGTTCCTGTTGGAAAAAAACATTTCAGGGTTGGCATTGCCCTTTTTACTGTGCTGATGTGTAATGGAAGATGCTGAGCTTTCAGTGATGCCCACTGGCCCTTCTTTCTGGTCTCTTATCTCAACTCCAGTTGCAGGCAGAAAGGATTGCTGTAATTGGGAATTTGCCTAATGCATCCAAAGCCTAAAGAAGGAGAGTGGAATAGCACTTGAATATTTTTTTTCCCCTCCCACAGTCTGTGTTGTCTCTCTGGTTCAGCCCTTAGCTTCTGGCTGAAGTAGGAGCTTTACCTTTTTTTAAATTATTCCAAATACCTTGGAGCAGGTGGGAAGGAGTTGTGGATGCTGAGTTTTGATCAGTTGGCAGAAGCCAAATGCAGTGAGGTGGAAGTCTTGCTAAATGCTGATTTTTCTGGGTCCAGGTGCTTGGCATCAAGGTTAAGTATTACATTGGTAATATTATTAGGTATTAAGTTATTAGTAATGGAACTGTGGGGCTTGCCTGTACTTGGCAGAGAACTGCTAAGGAACTGTATTAGCCCTGAATTCATCTTGGTTTCTCCGGCAGTGCCCTTCCGGCATGCCTCAGCCCTGATCTGGAGGGAGCAGGAGGAAACTTGAATGCAGTTTTTGTGCATCATCTGTCTTTTGAACTCTTTCCTGAGACAGCTAAGGAACTGTAGCAAGGAGGCTCGATTTCTTGTACAGAGAGATCTGCCTGCAACCCCTCTCACTCACTCTGTCCAATGGCTGTTGATGAGGTGTCTGCTAATACGTTTCACGCGTGGTTGAGCTGGTCTAGAACAGGACCCGGAGATACAAGAGTCTGTGCTCACAGGGCGAGCTCTAGAGCCATCCAGCTGCCAAGGCCTCGTGTGTAATAACTGCTGTAGGAAAAGGCATAGCAGAACTGTCAGTTGTTTGAGGCCTTTGGCTCCTTGCCTGCCATGGCATTTTGGGGTAGTTTTCTCTCCAGAAGGTATCCTGTTTTTGTTCTGCCACCAGTGATGCTGTTCTGAAAGAACATTTGAAACAACTCCCAGATTCTAAGCCATAGGGCTTGTCCTTTCAATGGCAATACAACAAGTCACCTCAGAGTTTGTCTCTGAGGCTGCTCCTGATCCTTCTGTGTGTGAAGTCAGCTGGCAAGGCTGGTCTCAGTGCTGGGAGGGCAGCACAGTGTCACACACACCATCATCCATCAGACTTGGGAAGAAAGGAGGTAGATGAACTCTACAGGTTTTTCGGGGAGTTTTTTGGTTTTGGATGCTATCCTTTGAAAGAACAGTGGGAACTGGATAACTTAAGAGACAGAATCCCTTGATGGTCTATTTGGAACTGCGAAAAGGAGTCTTTTTTCAGCTGTCTATTAAAACGTGTTGTGTAGTGACACTTGAGAGGGGCCTGAAGTGCTAGGAGTGTGACCCAAGCACAAGTTTGTCTGCTGGGCTTGGAGAAAAGTTGACTAGAAAGTGTGTCCTAAAAGTACAAGATAGCCTGGTTCTGATCCCTGCTTGTATTTGAAGGTGGGGGTGGCCGTTGACTTTCACTTACGAGCCAGTTCTTTTCTTTCCTGGTTTTGCTTCTGCTTCCAATATCAAAGGTACTGGGACATTTTATTCCTAAGCGGTATGAACTGCCAGCCCTACACCTTTCCCAGTGTGGACAGGCAGAGCCTTCTAAATAAGACGTGAATGTACCTGGCATAAATGCAAACTGAGCTATGTGATCATAACCTGTGGCCTCGAGGTATCTCCCTCCTGCCCTACTCAGCCCATCCCCATGCCAGGAAGAGTGAGGGCTGCACAGAATCACGCTTGCCTCTGTGGTGCATGATGAGGCTGGCAGAGCAGCTGGGAGGCTGGCAAACAGCTCCCAGTGTGGCTGCCTCCCCACAGGAGCTGTGTCTGCAGAACATCCTCTCCCGAGAGCTGCTGGTGATGAGCCCCTCCCTCCACCAGTGCCTCAGGCTGGTCCAGCTTTATACGAGGGGAGCAGTGTCCTTTCACACTAGTGAGCCAGCAGAATCTCTCCCAGGGGTTATTATAACCTCTCAGCAGCGATTTGCAAATAGGCATTCGGAGATAAAGTCTTGCTGCC
Organism: Cnemophilus loriae; assembly: GCA_013397755.1. NCBI lineage: Eukaryota > Metazoa > Chordata > Aves > Passeriformes > Corvidae > Cnemophilus > Cnemophilus loriae. Next base: position 829,941 of record VZTF01007037.1, on the reverse strand, counting down.
GAGCTCAGGGCCAGTAGGGCAGATATGAAATGCAGCAGGTTTATGAAAGGGAAGGTGTATGAAATGCAGCCTGCATCTCCCATTTCACTGCACTATGCCAAAACACACAGTTTCTTATTTCAGTCACTGTGATCTTTCAAGGAGGTTAATTTCCATGACGAACTCTGGGCCACGTGCTTGGAGGATTTATCTAATTAGACTGACACTTTTCTTTTTTAAAAAAGAAAATTAAGCTGCACCTTGGAGGACTTAAGTATTTTAAACTGTGGGAGCAGCAGTAGGTAGTGTGATCCCTGCTCACAGACCAGGGAGAGAGGAAATTTCCCCTTTTCCAGTCTCCTGTTTAAGACTTCACCAAAGGTCCCCATTTACCTAATAATCTTACATGGTGGCTGGGTGCTAAAGAGTATTTTATCCTGCCTGAGTCCCTAAAGCCTCATCTGGCTCTTTAAGTCATGTAAACTATTGGTGTTCTGGGCTGTTATGTATTCAGGATGGAGCAGAGGGTAAAGGAGAGACCTACTTATGCTCCTTAGCCATGTCCTAGAAAAACTGCACCCTCCCAGGACAGTGAATGGTGTGCCTGCAGCCATGTCATGACTGAGGTAGGTATACGTCCCTCTCACCATGCCTGAGCACCTCATGCTCCTGGATGTGTGTGTTGTGGAAGCTGGTGTGACTGTCCTTGTCTTGTCTGTGGTCACAAAGAATAGTGAGTCCCAGGAGAAGTCCCTAGCCCTTCATCCAGCAGTTGCAGTTGGATCATGTTTAGACTTCCTGCTAAAAATGCCTTTCAGACAAGAACTGGGACCAGGACCATGCTGTAATGAAAATAGAGGGTCTTAGGTTGAGGCAGTTACCTGCAGGCAAGTCCCGTGCTTCCCTCGGACTGGATATCTTTCACGCGTGCAGGTGCAGTGCATGATGCTGGTTTTGTTCCCATCAGAAGGCTCCTGGAGTCCCGTTCACACTCTCTGCCTGCTGCCGTCCCATTACTTGGCAGCTCCTTGTGTTGCTGTGTGTGAATCCAGGTTCAGATCACTTCAGGTCTGGTACTGCTCCAGCTATTTATCCTTGCAAAGGAGATGGAAGGAACATCTTCTCAGGGCACCATATTTGCTGTGCTAGACTCAGACAACTCAGACCACATTTTCTTGCAGCCTAGGTTGGAGCAGAGTAGCATATGTGGGGAGGGAAGTGTGCACACAAAAGGGGCCCACATAAGAGTAGTCTTGTGAACTCTGGTGATAATACATTGAATCCTGTGGAGCTCTTCATGGTGCAAGACTCTGCACAGAGTGAGAAAAATACAGCAGCCTCATCCAAGGAGATGGTCACTGGGCATACTGCAGTCCCCAGCTGATACACTGAGGAGTCTGTAGTGGATTGAACCTGAGATTTAATTTTAATTTGTCTTTGGTGAGTAAAGGAACAAAAATACATGTTTCCTTTCCCAGTCCCCACCTAAGCAAAAGAGAAAGAGAAATAATAAAACCTACCAGGCACTCAGAGGGCTAACCAATAAGAGCTCTGTCAGCTGGGGAGCGATCGTTCTGGCTTGGTCAGCCATCCCTAACAAGTTACGGGTTGTATAAACTCCCAGCTTACAGCTGTAAATTTACTCAGTTTTGAATGCAGCCACAAGCTGGCTCAGCAGGATCTGAAACTGTCTGCTCCAGTAGTCCTGCTATGCTTGAAATTCACATTTGGGGGGCCCCAGCTTTAGACACATGGAACTGTGGAGGGCCAGATCATGGGCTGCATCCCACATAGCTCTAGATTGAAAGGAACCTCCGCAATATAAGCTGTGGTGTTAATTTATCCTTTCCTGGCTTTTAGCTTTCTCGCCTTGGGTGAATGCCTCTTGATCTCCATAGCTGCGGGTCCACTGCCCCCGTGCCTTTTCTGTCTCTCACCTTGAGACAGGGAGCTTGGTCCAAGCTAGGTTCCTTTGCATAGAGTTTGCAAAACACCGCCTGGCACAGCAGTGCCATCTCTGCTGGAGGGTATAGTAGGTGGGCAGGATTAGGTCTGTACACAGTCCTGGGCCCTTCCTGCAGTGTCTGCTCAGTCCTTGCTGAGCTGGAGTCAGTGGGTATTTGCTTGAGTGACTGAGAGCAAAAGGAGAGTTCTGACTTCAGGGTTTCTTGCTACAGAAGTGACTGATCTCTCTGAACACCTGTAGTGTTGCAACATTAGATACTCCTAAATAGCTGAACTTTTGGCTTATACTTGTGGCACTGAATCCTGCCACAAACAGCAGCATGTTACTTATATTGAAAGAGAATTTAGCCCAGTCACACAGTTAACTTTGGCCACCTCTTACATGTTCAGAAACTGGACAGTTTACAGCAGTGTCGAGGAAGAAGGACATACGCACCTGAGCCTGCCTGTCCTCTTACTGCTGACTACATTTCCTCATGTTTCTAAATGGGGAAGCATTTTGTCTTGGAATGAGACATCAGGTATTGTCATGTTACTCTCACTGACACCTTGGTCTTCAGGCAAAAGTGAGGTGATATTTTCTGTTACCTGGAATGCGCTTGGAAGGTAGAGATGGCTTAAGGGATGACCAACCCCAGACCTCTTCAACGTGTACCTGGTAGCCTCTGCCCTGGAGTGCTGCCTGGCTCTCCGAACCTGCTCACATTCATCTTCACTGGAGCAGAATGGTGATGGCAGAAGTTATGGGGATAATGTGGGTCCAAGCACAGCGAGTGTTCGCTCCTGAATTCAACTTCCTACAAATAAATGAAAAGGAGTGGTTGCAAAGAAAGGATCCAGGAGAGGTTTCCTCTCCTGTCTTTCTCATCTCTCTTGTGGAGTTGTGCTGGCTCTGGCTCTGGCTCCCAAAGGGTTAAGGTGACTCATGCCCCTCTCACCAGATATGCTGGCAGGAACGATTCATCCTAGCCACTAATTGGTGGTGTTTGCTCTGCACTTTCTTGCTCTGGTTTTGATGAAAACATTTAACCAGGAGCTTAGTGTGCAGAGGCTCCCAGCTGACAGCACTGGGCTGGCTTTACCAAGTTGTCTTTGCTGTGTGTAAATTCAGCAGCCAGGCTTAGGGGTGGCAGGGGAGGACAAACATGCCTAGCATCACAGCTCCTGGCCCCTTGGTTCCACTCCTCAGAATGCTCTTACCTACGGGAATCTTTGGGCTCCAGGCCCATATCTGCTCTAGTCCGCAGGTGCCTTTCTGTACCTAGACAGCCATTGGCATTGGAAGCCAGTTCAGAGCCTTGGGACAAGGCTGTAGAGGTGGGAAGAAAGGTCCTGATAGGCCCCGTTGGGCCTGGTCTTACCTGAGAGCAGGGGTATGACTTGGTGGAGCTTGGGAGATCTGTTCCCAGGATCATCTGGCTGCAATCCTAAGGGATTCTTCCCCAAAGAACAGGCTCTGGCAGGCCCTATGCCACAGAGTGGTGAAGCTACTGGTTCTGTTACGTAGAGATGACCTAATCATTCTTTCCTATGCCACTTGGAAGCTTGTGCAGGACTCTTCCAACATAGTCTTTCATTGCAGTCGTTTCGGGTAATAACCTGCTCATCTATAGGCTCTTCTAAGGGGCTTCGCGTGAAGAAATCTGAGACGGTTTTAATTTTTGCCATGCAAGTGGTAGAGAAGTTGCCATGTCCTTATGGAGTCAGTCTTGAGAGTTGGCATGTCCAAGCTCCTCAGTTCCTGCGTCACAGAACCCGTAGGCAGCACCAGAAATGGAAACATTCCCCAAGGGAGATGCCAGTTTCTCTGTGTTGCTACTGGAAAATGCATTCAAATTTCTGCCCAAACAGGAGATTGTGACAGGCAAGAAATTCATCTGAGCCCATTAGGGCTGCCACTGCTCTGATATTTCTTTACTTTTCTCTCGTTATCTCTGGTGATCTACCCTGCAAACAACAAAACAAATCCAGATGGGAAAATTTATAAACCAGAAAATCTGGATTCCCTGTTCCTGGAAAAGCATGATCCCTTGTTCTCAGCCGCCTCCGTGTGTCATGGGGTCTGCCATGAAGAGATGCCAGAACGGTTGAAAGAGGCCAGGCCTGTGTCTGCATTAAGGAAATGGAGCAGCAAGCAATGTAACGCCCTGTGTGAGTGTGGGTTTCCAAAGGAAATGGGGAAGCAGGATTTGCCCTCGTGAGAGTTGTTCAACAAAGGCATTTGTTCTCTTTCTGTTCATTTCAGGACCTTGCTCCACATCACTGCTGAACTGATTATGCCTGCTGAGGGAAATTTTCTGCCTCTTCCCTCTCCCTGACTATTGATAATCTGGAACTAAATACATATATCTCATTAAAAACAAAAAGAGCCAGGCGAGGCCCCCGCTGCACAACGTGCTGCCTGTTATCAGCCTGGAGAAAGGGAGCAAACAGGTGTAGGATAACAGTGCAACTGAGAGAGACCAAAGTGCATCATAAAATAAACAAACAGCTAGTGCTCCAGCTCCCCCAAATGGACCATGTAGTTCCAAGGGTCTACAGTGTGCTTTAGAACATGCTCTGAGCAAGTACCCGCTTGGGGCACCGTTTAATTTGCAGCCAGAAATGGGTTGATGATTTTCTGCATCGTAGGGGTGTCTGGAAGCCCTGTGCCCCTTCGGTTGTGCTTGGGGCTGCAGGAGCAATGGGAGCTCCCTGCCTCCAGAGCTTACAGTGGTGGGGAAAGAGGCCACTTATAGGATTGACCAGCTGTGGGCCTGACTTGGGTCATGAAATCAAAAAAGTAGGCCTGGATGAAGAACTAAAGAAGGCATCCGAGCCTTCCCTCATCATAAGTACAGGCTGTAACTTTTTACTGTGACCTTCACAACCTTTATTGTTTTCAGGGAAGAGCCTGATCTCTGTGGTGTGACAGTCTTTCCTCCTGAGATTTCTTAGGTGAGGATATTTGTACCAGGATTTTATTTAATTTCTTTGCACCTCTTCGTGCTATATGAATTTTCTGTTGCCCCTTGTGCTTTGGGGCTGGCAGAGCTTGCAGTGGTGCTGCTGGCATTTTGTTGCATTTAGTGAAGCAGTGGCTTGGCTTACTGTACCCCAGCAGCAGCCAGTGCTTTAGTGACTCAGCCCCTGGAATTATGCTTACCCAACAATACCTTTTGTCCTTTGCCCAAAACTTCTGGCCAAGAAAAAGGGAAAAAGGAGGAGGGAGAAAAGAAAGAAAAGATAAAATTCTGCATTTAGTTGTCCTTTCATCACAGGTGGTGCCAGTTGGTTTTTGCTTTATTTGTACAGGGTGGGGAAAAGAGAAAAAGAAAACAAGGTGGAACTCGGACAAGGCCCAGGAAATGTTTGAACCTGACAACAAACTTCCTTTGTTCAGGGGAGCAGGGGAAAGAGAACAGAAAAAAGGGACTGAACACCAGCGGAAACCAACCTTAGCCCTGTGCTCTTGAGCAGGTTTCTTCTTCCTACCCTTTATTGTTTGGGGTCTTTTGTATTGCTCGGTGTCTTGTGATAATTTTATTTGCACAAGGGCTTTTGTGTACTGCCTTCTAGAAGGTGGACAGATGAAAGGTTTCTTGGGGCCACATCTGTTATTTGGATGGGGAGGATTTGTCAGTTGTTCTATCATTTATCTATCGTTATCTATCATTTATTCATGCTTTGCGTGATCCTTCTCCTCCAGCCATGAAGATCAAGATGGCTAGAGGGGAAGCATGAAGGACCATGCTTCTCAGGAGGAGAGACAGATGAGCAATTTAGGGGCTAGGCAGACAAATCCTAATTAAAATGCAGAAACCAGAGGGTTTTGTTGAGGAGAAAACGAAGAGAACCATGAAGGCAGCTGTCAGGGATACTGCCTAGAGGACTCCTGAGTACCACCAAGTGCTACGACACAGATCGCCCCTTTTTTCAAGTTGGCACAAAATCTCTTGGTCAATCATCTGCAGTGTTATTCTTCAAAAAGAAGAATTGGGAGTTGTGAGATAGGTGCCCAAGGGGCACTGAAAATTAGAGTAATCTTCTGCCATGTTGGACAAAATGGATTCTGGTGGGGTTGGGTTTCAGCGGGGCCATTACAGCCAGTTCACTGGTGCGTACTGTAGGTATGAACAGGGCCATGCAGCACTCCTGGAACTTGGCTGGAGCACACAAAAGTGTTTTTCCATCCAAACAGGTGGTGACAGGTCTCTCTGTCAGGCACCTGGCAGTCCACATGTTGTGTGTTCAGTACAGCTGGCCTGGGCTGGGGTGACCCTGAAGGGACCTCTTTCTCTCAGGAGATGCTCCTCCCTATGAGGCAGATGCTGGCCATGTTCTCCAATAAAAGGTTAAATATTTTGACTTGGCTTTAAGTGGGGAGGTGTCCAACTTCCAGTACACAAAAAGGAAGAAAGAGGAGCCAAGAATGAAAGTCTCTCTCTGGAGCTGGACTGATGCGGGACTTTCCTGTGGTGTCCTGTGGAAGTCTTTCCATTCTTTTGATAATGGCCAAATCACTGCCATGTCTACTATATTAAAGCATCCAAAGATGCTGCCAATTAAAAACTTGCCCTGATGCTGGGGAAGTGGCTTCCCTGGATTGCATTAGCATATGGACCTTTCTTTCCAGTACAGGTTCCCTCTGAGTTTCATCAGACAGCCCTGGAGCTGCTCTTTTCCTGACTTTACTTCTAAGCCTGGGCTGCAGGACACAATCCCAGTTAAATAACTCCTGAGCAGAGCCTGAATTCAGTGAGCCCTAGGTGAAAGCTGGAATACTTCCACTACAAAACATGCTATCGCAGTTTTACACCGAGAGCGGCTGCATTCTGACTTTGGTCCTCAGTCTTTGTCTTAGTTTTTTTATCTGTACAATGGAGATAATAAAACTTGCCTGCAACATGGCTTGCAGCTGAGAATTAAGGAACAGTTTCCAGAGCTGGATTGAAGGCAGCTGTAGAACACAGGCTGTATTTTTGGTGTGAGTTTATTTGTCTGGAGTTTAGAAATTAGGGCCCGAGTGAGACTAAGAGAGGCAGGTGAACACACTTACTGTGTTTTCTCTTCAGAGACGTTCCAGGGAAACTTGCCCAGGGGTCTCAAGGGAAGAGGCTGGTGCTGGGGTGCTGGCAGCAGGAGCAGTAGTGGCGAGTGAGCAGCTTTTCTGCCATCCATTCCAAGCACAGGAGTGACTGTGGGGAGTGATTTCAAAGCCACCACTATGGAGATTACGGGGATGAGAATGTAAATCTCAAGTAAAAAGGTAATTGAATGTAATAGCAAACACTGCTCGGTCTATGTTAATTTTAGCTCTTCCCCTGGATACAAGGCGCTGTATTAGTGTTTTATTACCATTTTGTTTGCACTAATAAAATAGTAAAATTTATTTCAAGGAAGTTGAAGGATGGTTTTACAATGCAAATTTGAAGAAATTGGACTTTTCATTTACGCCACTGCTATTTTAAATCCTGAAGGGTGTAAATTAGCCTTCTGTGCCTGGGTGAAATCCACTGCTTCCACAAGCAGGGGGAGGATTTGATGTGGGGGAGAAGAGAACAAAACCAAATCATCTGTATATTTCAGAGAGACAGAGATATCTGATGAGGAGAGAGAGAAAAAAAATCTGACTGTCTGTGCCCACTGAGTGGAAGGGCTGGAGCAGAGTGGGAAAAGCTGCTGAGAAGCAGGTTTATGCTGGTGAGTGGCTTCAGCTGCCATAAGCATCAGGAAAGGGCAGAACAGGGCACGGAGGTTCCAGTGGACCTGGTGTGTCCTGCCCTGTGCTGGCCATGCGGTTCCTCCTGGTGAAGGAGGTGCAGCAGCTGGGGCTCAGCTGATTACCAGATACTGTCAATGACAGAGGTTCCTAGAAGTGTGAAAGCCTGCGGCAGGTTTCGCCTTCTGGCCCAGGGGACCCACACTTCCCATACTGCCTGTACTTCTCTCTTGCTTTGCTGTCTTCATCTTCCTGCCATAGCCCAGCCCATCTGGCTGCCAGGCACTGCCTGGCTCTGATTCCATGCTGAGTCACAGTGCTGCCAGGGAAGGTGCCTACAGCCCAAGAGGCTGGTTCAGTGACCTCCTCCTTCACCCAGGACTCCTCTGTGGCATGAAATAGAAAGGGATGGGCTGATTATCTGGTCTCTTTCACCTTTGTAAAGTTGTTTATAACAGTACTGTTCTCATCACACTTTTGCCAGTGCTTGGCCTCGACATAAATGATGCTGTAAAGGCCAAGCCACACAGAATCAGGTCCAAAGAGCCTTGTTTGGTTCCAAAGGTCCTGTGCTGAGCTGGCCATATATCTCTGGGAGGGGGGTGTCTCAGGGTGTAGAAGCATCCAAACACAGCAGCTTTCTTGGACTTTCCTGAGTTTCTGCAACAGGTCTGAAAATCTCATGGGGTGACTTTGAGGCCTTCATTCTCCTTGTGCAAAGGAAGGTGTGGAACAGGAGTTGTAACATCTCTTTTTTCAAATCCCAGAGGTTCCATTCCCCTGCTGGGGAAGGCTTTGAGTTACTGTTTTCTAATCATGTTCGCCTTGCATATACCTCAGTCTTCACACAATACTAGTGTTGAAGGGAGCCATGCTGAGTTTGTCCTGTGTAGGAGAAGTAAAAGATTTTTTCTTATTCTTGAGTGAAATTGTACATTTGTTCATTGTCCTGAGATGCTTGTTGCTGAGAAGCAAGTCTATGTATTGTATCATGTACCTCCCCAACCCACATCAGGCTTTTTACAGTGACAGAGGTACTGATTTGGGTATGAAGTCCTCAGAGAACCCTTTTCCTTCTGCTGTCCGGCAGACTGATGGGCACCTCAAACACTGCTTGTTCCTAGGCAGTTTCTCTCCAGCAGTATTAGCGATTTTGCTGCTAGCCCAGTCACACTGCTGTGGGCTGCTGCTTCTGTGGGATGTAATTGCTCAGGTACTCGTTTGGTGTCTGGCCGCCTGGTCTAGCTGTTGCCCTGCATTCTTGGCCAAGTGGTACTGAGTGAACTGGAGAAGAAAAACCTGCTCCAGTGATCTGATTTTACAGAGAGGTAGGTCTTCCAGCCCTCCTTTGGACTACGAATATCGTCTGTTAATTTTATCCTCAGGAGGCCTTTCAGGACAGAAGCCACTGTTTACCCCACGCGAAGGCAGGATAGGGCTTTGACTTGTTACTATTTATGGTCTGGCTAGCAGCAAATCTACTGGGAAAGTTGAGGCCAGGCTCCAGATGCTTTGACCATACGGCTGTGCCACCTCTTCTCATGTCTGGGCATTAAAGAAAGCCTTCAAAAGTTTAACCCTCTTGCAGGTTCAACTTACAGCACAGTCACTAGCCATGGGTGGTATCAGGCAGCCCTCTTAAACTCCCTGCCCTGCTTCCTTGGTGGGTGTAGCAGAGGCTGAGCCAAGACTGAGGGCGTTACCAAAGAAAGCAAAGACTTATTTTTGGCATTGAAATGGTTTCCTATTCCAGGCGAGTCTGGGGAGCAGCGTGGTTGTGTACCCAAGGATTTAAGCAGTGCATTAAGCAGAGGGGTTACACTCCGGGTGGATTTCAATCAAAAACTATAATTACATCAAATAGCAAACGGAAATGGAAAAAAGGGATTACTGACTTGACCCTGAATGCTGTTGGCTGCTGAACCTGCTCCATTATTTACACCCCCTCTATTGCCTGAGGTGGGGTGTGTATATGTGTAGGCAGTAAGGCCCCTCCTCCTTTTTCAATTTCCTTCGTGCATCTGATGAAGTCAGAGTCCCTGTGCTGGTATCAGTGCTTGGAGGAAGATTGAAATTTGCATGACTTGGATTTGGGACTTTGCAGGGCAGGTTTGATCTCCCTGGGCAACTCTTCCTGGCTCCAGGCAGGAAGAACTGCTCAGCTCAGGCAGTCGTGGGAACCCCCAGGCCTACAAGCTTTCTCTCTTTTTCAGTTTTGCTATCAGACCAGTGTTTTGGACTCATAACTGCTCATCCTCAAGGCAACTGGAAAGCTCCAGACTGCAAACAAGAAGTTCTTTCTGAGCTAGAGAGCTGATAGTGTTTAAAACTGTCCTTGAGGTAGTAGAACTGTTCTGTGCCTGTGTTCAGGCTCTGAAAGAGTCTGTCTTGTTTGGTATGACGAAGCCAGTACTACCTAACTGGGGACTTTGCTGCACACCTGCACTCAGAATTCAGGCTCCCAGGTTTGCTCTCTGGTTCGAGCTGCTTCCTGCAGTACTTTGAAATACTTTGTGGATTCCAGTTTGTCACTTCTGCTGTCTGACACCTGTCACCTGCCTCCTGGTCTTTCTCTGCCTTGTTTCATTTGTCCTGTTCTCCCAGTTCCTCTTTGTGTCTCCCTTCCTTCCTGTCATCGACAGGTTGTGTCTCTACACGTCTGTTGGACACCTGAGTTTGGGAGGATGTGTAGAGAGTATGCTGAGATGGCTGGAACTCTTAACCAGACAGGGAGGATAAGGAATGCAATCCCCCACTGCCTTCCCAAGCCTGCTTTCTCAGGTGGTTTTCCAGATGTCTAATCCCAGGTTTCATAGCCCAGCCCAGCTCCTGTTTGATGGGATCTCTTCTTCTCTGTTCATTCTAAATGGGTGAGATGTTGTTCTGAAGTGAAGCCTTCATTTATGCTACAGAAAAGCCTTGCTTGGTGCTGTGCTGTTACAGCATCTGCTACACCTTCGTCAAATGTGTTGCACCTTTTTCATCTGTGGCACGTTCAGAGCTGGAGGATGTAATGTCGTGTGGAGAAGAGAAACCCCAGTACATTCATGGTTGATTTACACATGGTTTGAGAAGCACTGGAAAAGGACAGTAATCTTTCCCTGCTCTGGATAGTGGCAAATCCATACAGAGTGAGACTTTGCCAGTGCTGGCTGCACTTTCATGGCACTGACCTCACCATATCGTGAATGCTTGGGGAGGAAAGATGCTTTGTAAATATAAGAAAATATTCTCTTCTTATAGACAGATGTTTGATTTTGTAATACAATGCAGTAACCTGAAAAAAACCCCAAACCCTATCCAAATGTAGGTTTCACTGAAAATAGTTTAAGTACAGTAAGGAAACTGTTCAAAACTGAAATGCCTTTTGACAGGTAAGAGAAACAGTAATGTTACTGATTAGACCAAACTCTTCTTTGTTATACAAACAGGCAAAATATTCTTCAAGACAAAAGTATGATCTAAGACACTTTCCCAATTCCATTTTTTAATTCAGCATTTTGCTGACTTTAAATTTATTTTACGCTTTCTCCGCAGTATTTAGAGTCCAGATATAGCGGTCTAGGGGACTACTTCAAGAAAACCAAATGCTTAAACAAACTGGTTATCTCACTGTTCAAAAGAGTTACAGTGGGAAAAATACATGGTGACAGATAAATTTTTACGTGAAACATTCTAAAATTTATCTTGATTTTAGGTTTGTTTTGTTACACACTCTAGAAGATAGAAAAATCCTAACAGGAAAAAGATTGTAAGAGACACAGGAAAGCTGGACTTGTCCTACTTTGTGCAGGCTTGAATTTACTCCTCACTGTGCAAAGTCCTGTTTCGGCAGCCATGAATGAACTGGAGCCAGTGTTCCTAGTTCAGGGCCTTAGTGGCTTTTATGATCCAACTGTGACCCTTCTGCTGCTTCCTTTTTGCCTTTCCTAACCATATTTTGGAAATGACAGCCCATTTCTGTTCTCTTGTCCTTGTGTAAACCCCAGTTACTTTTCATCAAATGATACGATCTGAGCAGATGCTAAATAAAAGGTTTTATTTTAAAGGGATATCATTTGCAGGTGTGGAAATATATGAGCAGAGGGTGAGGTTGAAAGAGAGGAGCAGTGTGTGGAGGTTTGGGCACCCGTTGTGGAGAGGTGTTTAACACTTACAGCTCTAGCTGAAGCCTTCCCAAGCTGCAAGTACTGAGACATTTGGAAGACTCGGCTCTGTACATTTTATAAGGGAAACGTGCAATGAACATTTCAAGTTGCCCTAAGGTTCTCTGTTTCTCCTGCTTGCACGAGCTCTCATGTTACAATACCAACGGTCCTGCTGGTTTCTAGGGGCTGGCTCAGCATAGCAGCTGGCGGCCAGGGAGGGTGTTATGCCCCCACCAAGTGCAGAACTCCTGGCAGCAGGCATCTCACCTCGGGGAAGCGATCTTCATGGGTTACTGGTTTTATCAGCAGCCCATCCTTTTATACACAGAGGAGGAAGAGAGGAGCGAAATTCCACCTGGCTCTGCTGATTCAGTGGAGTAAAGAGGTGGAATTCATTAGGAAAAAAATTGTTTACGGCACAGCTTTAGCCAGAGGATCTTCCATTTTAATGTCCTGCCTTTTTATGATAGATTGTGTGAAAGACAAAGCAAGCACTAGGGGCTGCTTGGTGTTTTTGTTTTTATGTTTTCATTAAAGTTTAATTGCGTGACTTGTGTGATGTAACTTCTGGAAATGCCTGTTGCAGTTGGTGGCAAAATGATTTTTGATTTGTTGTGTTTGAAGCAGGTGAAGGAGTGTTAAACCTCAAAGAGGTACTCAGACATGCATGTAGAGAGAAAATATATATATCTACAGGATAGCTTTTGATTAATGAAAGAAAGGAACTGAAACTGCTGTGAGAGAAGAATCTCCTTTATTTGAAAGCTCTTGTGCTCCATCACTAGAACAGAGAGTAAGGGTCTTTAAAATTAGTATAACTATAATTTATATCCACCATAAGGACACTCTTTGCCTCCTCATCAGTAATGGAGCCTTAAACATAAATGGATCCTTATCTTGCAAACACTCGAATATTTTCTTTACTCACATGAGGTGTCAAAGGAAAGATTTCTATAAGGAAAATGGGGCATTTGCATAAGTACCCACAGCATCAAACAACAGAGAATTTGTATTGCATAAACAACAACAACCACATTAAAATCATACTGCTTTAATAGTTTAGAAAAAAATACAACAAAAACATTGAAACTGTAATAGATGTTGCTCTGTGTATCGGTATCGATTTCATAATTTGTGTTGCCTTAATCTTGGGTGGGTGAAGATTAAGAATCTCCACATAGAGTTATGTGTGTGCAATAAGTGGGAACATTGTAAGCAGCTTTCCTTTGCCTGGAGATGATGATTTAGGGCATAGTGTTTTCTCCATAAAAGCTGGGGTTTAGAAAAACAAAAGAGGATCTTTATGAATAAAAATCTTGAAAGGAAAATATCCATTAAACAATGAACTGGAGGAGAAAGCACTTACTTTAAGCAAGTTTTCCAAACTTCGTGTTGTAAACATGAGAGCAAAGTGACCTCCACATGCACATGTGAAACACTTTTTTCCACTGTCCAATACATCAATTCCCAAAGGAAATTTGGAGCATAAATGCTGAAAAGGAGGAGAAGGTAGAAGTTGTGTTTGTGTTCTATAATCTAGAGCCTTTTATGTATAAAACGTTTATACCTGTTTAATTTGAGGTGTGGTAGTTAAACTGATAGTCTGCACTGAAACAGCTTTTTTGCCTCAGTTCAAATTAATTGCTAACAACCTTATTTTTATGTGGATTTTGTAGAAAAGAGTATTAAACTGTATTAAACCATTACAAGTTTGTATGAGGTATCTTCTTATACACATTTTTAGAAATCCATCTTTTCGAAATATTGTTAATCAAGGATAAAAAACAGAATAGAAGGAAATTCACTCTGTAGAGCATTTGTGATTAAGGTTAACATGCTCATAAAATGATGATAAAAGAATTAGCAATGGTCACCTTCAGCTTTGGTTTCTTTGAAACAGAGCTGAGCTTCATCAAAGTAAAAAGCAGTTTACTCAGACTTGGGGAAAGGAGTCTCACTTAAAACTCTCCCAGCAAATAGTAAGGTTGAACTGCTTTTGCCTAGAAAGAAGTAGGGCTTTCTTGCTTCCCAGTGGGTTTCTGCTCAACGGTCAGAACTTGTTTTCTCAGAAACTGCACCCAGGACTTACAGCTGCTTCCCGATCCAGGTTAGTACTGGTTACTAAAAAGACATGCACTTTTTTCCTCTAGTTATCATCCCTGAAAAATTCCCTCTATATTAATTGCTTCTTAGTTGCTCTATTTTTATTTTTATCCGATTTTTATTTTTTTCAGATTTTGTAACTGTACATACTTTGTACATTTGTTTTGTCTGTAAGTAGTTTGTTCTGGTCTGTAAATGACTATCCAGCCCGTACAGCAGAGCAGGCAGGTCTAGAGCTGGACTCTGCGCTATTTCACAGGGCATCTGAACTCATGGGTCTGTGTGTCGGGGTGGTACACTCAAACTGTCTTGCTATTTCAGGAGGCAGAAAACTTTCTTTTCTTGCCGGTCATTCTTTCAGTGAGTCTTTCTCTGAACAAAATAGTAACCGAAGGTGGCCCTGGATTGATCCCCTGCTAAGCATCTTCCCTGTTGTAGGGTGTCATCTTTAAAAAAAAAAAGAAATTAACACCCCTCACAAAGCACTAGCCATTAAGTGGAAATAGCACTTTCCCCTTAGAATGAGAAGTTTATTTAGCAAAGAAGAGGATAACCTAGTGGTTAGAGCACAGAAATCTTGTAACTTTGACTAAACTGCTGTGTGAGTTTTGTTTGGTTACTTTAACTCCTTGTTTTCTCACCTTCACTGTGAAGCGAAGAATTCCCCTGTGGCATGCCATGCAGTAAAGCTGGAATTTTGCCTGGGCAACAAATACATCTGCATACATGGAGATTTTACGTCAGAAATCTGAGGACATCTCTGAGTTCCCATGCACTTGCTCATTTTTTTCAGTGAAATAACTCTGGCTTTTAGAACTAGCAAAAGCAATTAGTTCACTCCAGGGACCAATAGGTGGAAACATGTCATTTTAAAAAATGGATTTGGTTGTGGGGATCTCTGGGGCTTTGTATTAGGCTGGAATATCACTGCTGCAAACGATGTCTGTAGGCACTGGGTTTGTTCTATGCTCCAAGAACACCAGGGCTGCCTCAGCCCTGGGCTCCTTGTGCCGTCAGTCTGATGGCAGAAAGCTCTGCTGCACATCACTTCAGCACAAGCATATGGGTGAAATGGACCTATAATGCATAATTGTAACAAGTAACTAGAATACTGCCGCTGCACTTCCAAAATTGGCTGGGTTAATAAAACGTGCTGATTGCTCCCTGAGGATATCAGGGGACTGGATGATATTAGTAAGGGTCACCAGTTCAAATCTGGGGCAAGTTAGCAGTGACTGCAACAGCCATGTTACAGCCCTGTGTGCTTTTCCCTAAGTTCTCGCAGGAAGGTATCTCTATCACTACTGGGTTGGCAGCTGGATTAAAAAAGGAGGATGGCTCTGTGTGGTGCTGACACAGGGCTTCAAAGATGGCAGTGCTTTCCCAGTTCTGCTTGGGATTTCAGTCCCGTTTCCAGTGTAAGTTTAAAGCATGAAGCTCCTCATCCATATTCTCTGGATTCACAGTCCTTAAGTCCCACATCTTGCAAGTCTGTCACCTCATTTATGTAGTGGGAACAACAATTAATTTGATTATTGTGTTCTAATTTTTAAACAAAGATGGTTGATTTCCAGGTTTCCATGAGAAAGGAAAGGTGGGAATATTCGGCTGTTGCTCTTGCTGCTGCTGGTTGTGGAGATTCAGTCTGTCCATCCAGGACAGAGGGCATTTCTGTCTTGGGAGGTAAATTACCATCACTATACCTGCACAGTGGTGCTCCATCATTTTTGTAAATGAAAGGAAACAGTCTTGAGCAGTAACACACTACAAGATTCCCACTTGCACCTCTAGGTGAGTAGAGGTTTCCTGGATTTGCAGTTTATGCCTCCAGCTTGATGCTATGCAGGGATCTAGTGAGGGTGTCAGTAAGCTCATGTGTGTAGGAAGTTGGTAGTTTCTGACTAGGCTCTCTGCAACATCCTGCCCCTTCGAGACACATGGGAAGCTGAACAACATGACATGCTGAGAAGGAGGGCAGCTTCTGGTTAGGAGCTTGTATTTTTGCTGCCTTAGCTGCTGTTATAAATTCCTTACTCTGGCCTTTCACTTCTGATATTTTTCCCTTGGCCAAATCAAAGACGGTTTCGTTACCTCCGGCTCCCTGCAGATGCTGCAGCTTCAGGCAATGAAATATGCTCCAGCCTTTAAAGGGAGGACAGGGAACCTGCTGCTGGGAATCTGAGATGGAGAGGGGTTCCGGGAACAGAACCAAGGCTTTTGCCTTCGTTCAGCCCTGGCTGCGTCCATGTGCATGTGCAAAACCAACAAGCCTGCTAGTTGTGTGCCGGGACGATAGATCAAGGTGCTCTGGAGTGCTGTAGGATTTACAGTGTGGATTGAAAAACACACAGCAGTGTGTGTAGGTGGCACTGAGATATGATTGCCTCTCCTTGCCACTCCCCACTTGGGCAAGCAAGGTCAGCATAGCTCCTAAATTAATACATTCTATAGTAAAATGGATGGATTTGGGAGCAGTTGTAGTATTTGTGCTTAGAAGGAAAAAAGAGAAGTAGCTGGAATTGTCTTGAGCTTCCCCTGGAACTAGATATGGAGGAGTACAGTCCTAGTGAGTGGACATAGATTTTTATGGTAGATGTGAGAATGTGCTTTAGGTTCCTGCAACTGTTTCCCTCCTTCTTTTTCCACTGGTGCTCAACAAAGTTGAGATTTCAGACTCCTGTTTTCAAACCATTCAAAAGCTTGAATGTATCTGTAGGACTGAGATCCAGATGATAGTGCACAGGAGGGAGAAGAGATGAGTGTTTTGCTGGACTGATGCTATGGAGTATGCTCCTGTGCTTCCTAATGTTGAGTGTCTGGAATTGGACAGTACCGAGCTTACCGTGATCCCTCGTTTGTAGCTGTGTGGCTGCTCATGAGACAGGGAGCCCAAAGGTGCTTCTTTGGTCTTTACTGTCAGTCGTGGAGCACTGAAGGGCTGCAGTGCAGCACAGCAGGCTCTCAACTCAGGCAGTTCCTGGGGGAATCCCTCTTCTTTCCCAATTAGTGACTGCCCTTATGTTTGGGAGAAGAGGAGCATAAAGCCCAGCTTGACTGAGAGGCGGTGCCAGGGATTATGGAATTACTATGAAGGGTCAAAGTAATTCTTCATATCCTGCTACATGACCATTGTATCCCTGAGGACCTGGTAGAGGGTCATAGGACTTGTTTGAGCACTGAGAGTCTGAGGGATAGTCTGGAGGCTTCCTAGGGCCACTGGGTCAGGGCTCTTTGCACTCTGTAGGAAATTCCCTTACCCCCACATTTACGTCTTCAACTGCGGATCCAGTGGCAGCTTTGAAATTGGAGGAAAGGGTGGAAACTTATCCTGGAGGGCCTGCCCCTGTCAGCAGCCTTGGGTGGGTGGAGGGGGGAATCTGGCCAGCGAGCAGGTGAATGCACACAGAAATGATGCTGGAAGCCAAGGCTAGTCCTGCTGATGTGGCCCTTTCTCCTGCAGTGGATCATAAAATATGGCTCAAATTTTCATTACGGCCTCTATTGATTATCTTTTGGGACAGATGAATTATAGGGAACATTAAATTAAAAAAAAAAAAAAGGGAAATATTTGAATGAGTTTGGGAGGTCGATGCCAGAAAGGCTGACGCACCAAGCCTTACCGGCATTTTCCTGCTTTGTGGATCTGCTGGGCCCTTCCCACGGTCCCCCTTGGGGGAGCATGCCCACGGAGCTCCCCTTGTTCCTTCAGCTGCGCTTGGGGAATAGCAGGCTCCGCAGTGGCCATGGGCTAGGCCAAGGGACAGTCCAGAGGTGCAGACAGTGGCTGGAAGACTTGGGTGCTCTTCCAGAGTCCTGCTCCATGCCACAAGTTCTGCCTTCTCTGGGAGGTCAACCCGAGGAGCTTCCAGTTAAACAGTAATCCACAAGTGTCTGTCTGGCACCTACTATGTGATTCTTGAACGAAAGGGGAGAATGAGGGTCTGGGAAATGGCCAGAGAATGATGGGAAAAAGCCGGGTCATTGCATTTGGTGACACATTTGGGTCTGGTGTAAAGATATGTGTGGAGGCCAACAGTGAATCATAAAAGTAGTGATGGGCTTTGCAAGGTTTCCCTCTTTCCCTGCACCAAGGGAAAGGTCACTGCCCTCATCTCTTCTGTGCTGAGGCGTCAGTACTCCTCTCTGCAGGGTTCATGGAGCACAAGAACTAATTCTTAATGGCATTTGTGGTCAGGGACCTTCTGCTTCGTGTAAGAGAAGTGCCAGGATTGAATTATCCCACTGTTAGTGTGGCACACTGAAGTCAAACCAACCAAAGAAACTTCTGGCTTCTTACCTGGCTCTGGCCAGCTCTGATTTTGAGGATGATCCTTGAACTTTGTTCCAGTGGATTTTCTGTGCCCATTCAGTTTTTCCAGGTTGTATCATATTCCACATGATGCTTTGTCCAGGAGTTGGCCTGGTCAGGCTTTGTCCTTGGCTCAGTTCTCTGCCTGTATGCCATGAGAGTGGTTGAAATCCTGTAACCTGAAATGCCATCAGCACACTTTCAGCAGCTGGCAGTGGGGAATAATGGATGTTACCCCTTTGAAAAGAACTGCAGTTCAGAGCACTCTTCCCTTTCCCAGTGGTAGCAGGAGAGTTCTGGAGCACACACACAGGAGCTGGGTGGCTGTAAAATCCCTTTTCTGTGCTTTGTTCCTGGATTGTTTTCTGTCAGTCAGGCCAGCAGCCAGTGCTCCTGAGGAATTCTCTGTTTTCTTTTCTAAGACTGAGAAGAATGCAGCCAGGGTCCCTCTCCAGCCACCCACAAGACAAACACCCCCTCCCAAATGCTCATCTGTGTCCGGACACAGGGTCCTGCGTGGCACAGTGCTCATACCCCACTGCTGCAGAGAAATCTGGGGGGACACCCCTTGTCCCCTCACCATCCCCTGCCTGCCACCACCACCAGCTGCTCTCCTGCAGGTCATATCGAGCACCCAAGGCACAATCTCTGCTTTTGGCATATTTGCTTGTGCTGCAAGGGTGCACCTTTTTTTCACCCGTGTGCGCAGATTCCCATTTGTCTGGTCACACAGCCATTTGGGTGAGTTTTGCCAATGCACTCTGCGTGTGCTGCTGGGCAGCACTGCCTCTGCCAGAGCCCCTACCGACCTGGGGGAGCACAGGTGCTCCAGATAAGCTTGGAACATCTTGTGCATTCACTGGTGTGTCTGTATGACCTGTCAGATAAACCAGCTGTACTGAGGTGTGAACATTGCCCCTTGCTTGTGGGAGATTTTGGTGCTGAGGAACAGGACCACTGTTTTGAGTGCTGAATGCACAGTTGTGTATGTGTTTCACTTCCTTGCAGATCCCTGCTGATTTCACAAGACATCCACAAAGCTTTAGCTTCACCTGGGCAAATGCAAAAGGTGGTGGTTTCCATGGCTCCACAGCCTCACTCCGTCGACACACCCTTTTTGTGTAAGCTGGCTCCCTGGAGTCGATTGTTTTTTGGCAAACAGCTTCATAAACTCCTCCAACAATTTAACTGGAAAGAAAAAAATAACCAAACCAAACACAACAAAACCCATACATTATGGAGTGAGACAGCAAACAGGTTGGAGCAACTCCCCCACCAGCTCTATCCCCACCAGTTCTGTCCCCTCAAGCCCGCGGAGCCAGGCAGGGGAGCGGCCCCAGCTGCACTTGATGGACTTCGTTTGGGAGGTGCCTGGGCTGCCCCAACCCACCAAGCTGCACTGAGCTAACAAACATGAAGGAAAAGGTCATGTTATTCACTTTTATTTTTTCAAAGCTGCAAACATCCCTCTCTCTGGGAGGAGAGGCTGCACAGATGCCAGCTCAGATTAATTTAAATATTTACCAATCCCTTTTTTTTTTTTTTAATTGTGTGTTTGTGCTCTGTTTGTGTCCCATAAAATACCTGGTGTTTTGGGCGTACCCCGTTTGCAGGGTGCATGAGATCACACTGAAAAAATGCAGTGAAAAACATTTTCGTGCCACGACACATCAAATAGGATTTTGAATTAAGATGAAGATTTTTTCCCTCTCTTTTCATCTCTGAAGTTTGGGTGAAAGGGTGTTCTTTTTCTGTTTCTTTTTAAAATTCTTTTACTTAACTGGGAAGAAAAAATGTCATGGAAATCCTTTAAAAGTTACTTTTGCTTTTTCTCCCCCTATCAAACATCAAAGGCAGCTGTTGGTGCTGGTCAGAGCCCCCATTAGTGTGTGTTTCTGTGCTGTTGGCTGGGTAGGCAGTGAGAAAGGGAGAAGCCAGAGCCAGCTCTGAACTCCTGAGTGTGCAACAGCAGCTCCACTGCTTTCCCTGCCTGTCGTTCCTGTCTGTCAGACTTGCTTTGGGGCGAGTGCTGTCTTTGCTGTTTGTGTGACCCTGGCACAGGGGTCTCGTCTTGTTCAGAGTGCTGGGCTTCTGCTGTAACACTCCCAGTTGAGTTTCCTGCTGAGCTTTTCAGGGCAGTGACCCTTTGGTGGGTATCCCAGCACCTCTGGGCACAGATGCTTGTGGGTTTGTGTGCCCCAAGGGCTGAGCATGGCCCAGGACCCAGTTTGGGCACTGGCATGTTGTCCTCTTTGGTATGGGATTTTCTATGTGCTTTTGGCCATGAAGACTTAATGTTCCCCTGGGAGGGAAGTTTTCTTTGAGGATTCAAGCAATGAAAGCACTACTGGCATTCACCCCACCTCCTTTTAATTGCTTTCCATGCCCATTGGGTCATAATCTGATCCCAGCTACATCTGGGAAAGTACAGAGCTGTTCTGTGGAAAAAATGGAGCCTCTCCAAACAGAATAGTACCACTGGGATCAGGATCTGGACATCTCCTCTCTAGCAAGCCAGGCTGGGCTTGGCCCAAAGCACCAGTCTTCTGCAGGGGCTTTGGGTTTTACTGCACCTGTAAAGGATCCCAGCTCGAGCCTCCCCACTATGAACAACAGGTCCAAAACCTCTGGGTCAGGAGAGACTTGGGGGTGAGGGGGCAGAGGCAGTGACACCCCTGTAAGCTTGTGGAACACTGGGAAGTTGGCACACAAGCCAGGTGTCAGTTCTGGGACACTGGGCACAGCTGCTTTGTTAGAAGTTTCAAGGCTGTCACTGGGACAGGATAGGACATTTGTATGTGTATGTCTGTGCAAGGGGGGTTTGCTGGAATGTGAATCCTGTATTCCTGCTCTGCTGTGGGAAAGGGAAAAGAGAAGGGGAAGAATCAGGGTAGATGTGCAGGGAGGACAACAGTTGGCTTGCCTGAGCCATTAGCCAGAATTTGAAATCGGACATGTTACTTTTGGGGAATGTAGAGCAGTGGAGAGATGTTGTATGAATGTGCACACGGCTCTTGCCACAGTGTCCTAGGAAAATACCAGAGCACGGGATGGCAAGGAGTAGTACTTAGCCCACAGCTTCAACTCCACCACTGCACTCTTTGATCACTTATTACTTTGGTATTCCTTCTGCTTCTTGCTGTAATTGTTACAAAATCTCTGTGCTTTGGGAGGGGTCCAGGACTCCAGGGCCCAATTGCATCTGCCCTGATTCAGAAAGTGGGTCATGCTGCTTGGTCTGGGAAGAAGATACTCATCTTGCTTAGCATGATATTTATTAGGAGATAGAGAAGGGAATGCAACCACGCTGTTGCCTAGAAAATTGCTCTGGGGGGATAGCAAAGGACTTGTGAGGGCAGAACATGTAAAGTTCTTGCGCATCCAGTGCCTGCTGAAGCCTTGCCACGTTCCCTGTGCCTATATTGCCTGCTTCCCTCACGCTGAGATGTGAGGATGGCAGGACAGCAGTGGAACAGGGGATGAGGAAGAGATTCGTAGCTGTTCACTCAGCAGGGGCCAGGCAGGGATGGGCTCTTTACGTTTCTTGGAGCGGAGACTGGTGAGAGTAGAGGGGGGGGAAGACAGTATCTAGTTTCTTCATAAAGATGTGCTGTTTCACAGTCAACCTAAACTGGTTGGGGTTTGGTGCTGGACAAGTGACCAGCACCCTCTCCAAATACTTGGCAAGGTATGACACAGTGCCCTGTAAAGGCAAGAACTCTCCTGCAGAGAGCAAGTAGAAAGCCTTGATCCAAAGCCCGGAGTAATTTACTCTATGCTGTATCTATCTCTCATTAAGCAACAGAGAGAAGGAAACGTAGTACACAAAGCAGATGATGATGGGTCCAGCATTGCTGCAGCAGGGTCTCACAGCAGGGACCGCCACAGACTGCCTGACTTGGGGCAGGGGGCGTGGAGGGGTGGGGGAGAGGTAGGAAAGCACAGCTGATCCTGCCAGGCTGGCTGGGCCTGTGCTGCTGCTTGCTGTGAAATCACCCTCAAGATTATCCAAAGGAAGAACTGGCAACTCGAGTAACTTGGAGGGCTGGATCCTCAACTCATTTAAATTGGCATGACTTCACTAAAGCCACCGAAACGGCACTGATTTTACACCAGGTGAGCATCTGGTCCAGAATGTGCTGAAAGAATAAGACAAAGAGGGCACAAAACAGAGGTTTGGTAGAGCCCACTTACAAGCCTGGGGACGCTCGGGCTGCCCTGAGTGGAGGGTGGGTCAGCACATCATTTCCAAAAGTTTTGGACAGCTTGGAAGGGCTCTGAATTCTTCTGGCCATGGCGAATGCCAAAGCACAGTTCCCTTGGCAGAGAGGTGGACCTGCCTCTTTGCCTGCACTTTGGAGCACATGTTGTCAGGGATTGGTGAGAGTGTCACCCTGCCAGTGTTTCCTGCTCATGGGGTTTTAGTGGCAGCGTGATGAGAGGGGTCAGAGACACTGACGCCTGTTGACCTGGCCTGTCATGGATCCTAGGTGCATTCTCATGGGTGCTCTAAACCTGGCCTGTCTTTTCTTGTACACTGAACATCTCTTGTATCCTTTGCAGCGTGTGATGCCAAAGGCAAAGGCAGACCAGCGGCTGTGGCTTCAGCCTCACACCACTGCCACCACAAGTTTTAATTTTGCCAAGCCTGTGAGATGATGGGAGGAAAGTTCCCGCTTCAGCAAAGGACAGGAGCCAGTGTCCATGTCCCAAATCATGCTCCATTGGGCAGCGTTAAGCACATGCATGCAGAAATTGTTGGTTCCCGGTGTGGTAGGGCAATTGTTTTCCCACCTCTGCACCTTGTTCTTGGGTGGGGGTGTTACGGGATGTACACAAGCAAGTATGCTGTCACATGTTTTTAGAAGTTGTTTGCTGAAACACTGGGCTCTTGGGACCTCTAGGGATGCACAGAATTCCCTCCAGCCCCTGGCACGCGCTCACGTCCGGGGTGGATCTGGATAGAGTTTTAGCAACTCCCAGTGAAGCAGCTCAGGGCCGGAAGTGAAGAAGGGATAAAATATCCAGCTGAAACTCCTGTAGGATGTAATTACCTGAGCTGGAAGCTGGCCAGGACAGCAGGCATTGTGCATCATCTGCTGGTGGTATCAGAAGCACCTGGCATTGCAGGAGAGGTGGTCAGGACCGAGGAGTGATGTTTGTGCGAGGACAGGACTGCTCCTAGGAGGCTGCCTCTGTGGGCATTTGGCATAACAGCTTTTGAAGTCACTTGGTATTTGTTTCCATGGCTGTTCTGTGCATCTACCGTGGTGCCTATAAAATGCTCTTGGGAAGCTACAGCCCATGGACGGATAGCCTTATGCTGACGCTCATTCAACTGCTCCTACTTTTTGATTTAAAAGAGGAAAAAACCTTGAACAAAAAAACCCACCAAAAACAAAACAAAACAAAACAACCAACAAAACAAAAAAAACCCTACCCCAACAACAAAACAAAACAAAATAAAACAAACAAACAACAACAAAAAAAACCAAAAAAAACCCCAAAAAAACCAAACCAAAGGAAATTGACTTCCCAAAAATTACACTAAGCTAACATTGGAGGCCTGGCACAAATCCATCGCAGCCAGGAAACTCAGAATTAACCAGTGCACTCCCATGGCTGCTAGGAAGGGCTGTATTCCAGCAGCACGGGCCAAAGCTTTCAGACTTGGGGACTTGGGGATGAAAGTCCATAACGTGTCTCTGAATTGCAGCAGAAGATGTTTTCGGGCACCTCTGCGCATGCCAAAAAACCCCCCAACCCAGCATTAGATGCAGGGGCAGCTTTATTCTTTGGGGAGAGGGTCAGCAGCAGGCTCCTGATGCTCAGATGTGACAAGTGACACCAGCACCTGACCAGGGCTCCGTCCCCAGGACTTTTCCCCATGGGCTCTGTGTTAGTGGAGCTGAGATAGAGCAATGCAGCAGGGACCTGCAGGCTGCTGCTCAGGATGCTGGGGAATTTACACCCTAGGCCAGGTTGCAAGTGAGGACAAAGTTGACTCTTCATTCTCACTTGCACATGACACAGCATCCCATAAATCAGTGTGACTGACAGCCTCGGTTCAGCTCAGGTAGAAGGGAAGGGAGAGGAACCGGGTCAGGGCAGGGGGCAGCGCTGGGGCTGTGCAAGCAGCTGGCCCCAAGCGGGTCACGGGAAGAGCCTCCCAGCAGAAACTGCAGCTGGAGTGGCGAGTCAGAGGCAGCCTGACCTGGCAGAGCGGGATGGAAGGAGACTGGCAAAACACCTGCTGCCTGCTGCTCACCTTGGGCTGATGTTATCAGTGCAGAATGTTTGCGATGGCTCTTTTCACTCATCAGTTTTGGAAAAGCATGGAACGGGCTCCTGTACCTACAGCTATGGAGGCTGGCACTGAGAGTGGGACAAAGGGCCAGCCAAGCCTCTGCTGTCCCCAGCTGTCCTGGGTTGGCAACCTGCCTTTGCCATGAATTTTCACAGCTTTGGGGTACTGCAGACAGCAGACCTCATGTCAGAGCATTGATAGTATCTCATTTCAGAGGCTGGGGGAGGCCGGGATGTGTTAAGGCTGAAAATATTTACAGGTTTTGAAGTTGAAACACAAACAGGAAAAGCCCTTTAAAAAGTGAGTGTAGTGGATATTCAAAACAGGGATTGCCATGGAAACGCCACAATATTTGCTTAAATTGACACAAAGGTTGCTGGTTGCAGGGTTCTGACTTCTTTGGCTCCATTTTCTTTGGCCCGACACCTATCACAAGTTGATCTCAACAACCCTCTTTTGTTTTGCTTCTTTTATTTTTGTCTGATGGAAATTTGAAAAAAACACCACCAACAAAACCCTTCAGTCTACAAATCCCACCTCATAGAAGAGCCTGAAGCTTCTGAGCTTCTGACAAAGGTTGGAGCTAAGACATTTTATAATTCTGGAAGTAAGGTAAAAGTTCTTGTTATTTTAATCTGTGCATTTGTTCATTTCCTTCAGTGCAGGAATAGAACGGAATTGTCTTAAATGTCTAGGGAGAGCAGG
This sequence comes from Cnemophilus loriae, assembly GCA_013397755.1. Taxonomy (NCBI): domain Eukaryota; kingdom Metazoa; phylum Chordata; class Aves; order Passeriformes; family Corvidae; genus Cnemophilus; species Cnemophilus loriae. The sequence continues at coordinate 804,724 of VZTF01007037.1, read as the reverse complement.
GAGAAGGGTGAAACCTGTTGCAAAGGCAGCAGTATGCGCCCAAGGAGCACAAGACTTTTTCAGTCCAGCTCTTGGACCAGAATTTGAGAGATTTAGCTGTAGTTCCTAGTTCTGCCTCAGATTTGCCAAGTGAGCTTTGACAAGTCCCTTAATTACTGTGGGCCTCACTAAACTGCAAATAATAATTCTCCTTTGTCTCATCTGGTTGTATGTGTAACATTTTTGGGCATGAGATTTGATATGGGGGTGGACAAGGAGTTCTGTGCTGCTGGATTCCCCCCAAAGGAGGGATGGCAGCACAGGCTCACGTGGGCAGGAATGCTCAGCTGGCTACAGGGGGAAGCTCTTTGCTATAAGTGGCTTAGTACTGTAGGCTGCTTCTGCCACTGATTGACCTGGATTTTTTTCTGGGGAAAGCTGGAGTGTGTGGCTCACCGAATAGTCACCTGGGTGGTTTGTACCTTGGCTTTTGAGTTGCTAGTACCACACATGGCAGACAAGGAGATGGGGATGCAGTGTGTTCAGCAGGGCATGAAATGCCTTGCCTTGCTGGCCTGTTGTGTGTGACCAAGGGCTCAGGTCTGTGGGTGGCTGCGGCATTTGAGGCTGGCGTCAGTGCTTGTGCTCATGATTCACCTGAGCTTCGGTACTGCTCAGTAGGGAATATTCATTTCCTTTTGAAACTCTCCTCAGGGAAAAGAGACTTCACCAAGTGAAGGGAGGCCATCTAATTCACAGTGTCTTCACCTGAGACCACCTCCAAAACAAAGAACCTGACTTCTCTCCTGGCTTTATACACTGGAATGGACCTTGAAGCCTGTGACTTCTCAATGCAAGGTACTAGCTTTTGTTCTGTGATCAAACTGCTCTGAAGTAGGACTGGAGTGAGTGATTTTGGCTCTCCAGAGCCTTCATTCCAGTTCCTGGGAAATCTCTAGCCTATGAAGTTTGAAAGAGCAGCTGGAAGTCAGTGGTTTAGGTGGTAAATGCATAGTGGGATGTTGGTTAGGCTTGGGCTGGCTTACAAGTAGGACTGGGTTTACTCCTGCCATCTCTGGCCATCTCTGCACAGACACCTAGCTGACATAGCAGAGTGCTGGTTTGAGCAGCTCTGTCTCTTCACCTCCTTCCTAATGAGCTGCTGTGCAGTATTAACAGTTAGCTGAGTAGTACACATGGGAGTCCCCTGGGTAAGTATTGTGTGGGACAGTTTCTGATTGACTTGTTTCACAAAAGGAGTTTGAGGATGTCTGTGGTCACGGTGGGTAACTCAGAGAGGTTGTGAGGGGGTGGGACTCTGTGTTTCTAAAAGCTGTTTTACTTTCTTCTCTGCTTGGCTGCCGTCACAGCTTCTCTGCAAAGAGAGGTGTGACACAACAGTGGGATAATGTATTTCTTCTCAGTGGGATGGGGATTTGGGAGGTACCTGGTGGCACTGCCATACTGCTGCAGGTAGAAGGGGCTGAGGATCCTCTCTGTGTCTGGCCTTTGCATGACATGTGCTTACATGTGCTCTGTAGGGCAGAGAGGTATTGTCAGGGGGTATCTCCATACTGTGCTGACGTCATTAAATGCTGATGATGCCTGAATGAAGATCAGCAACTGAAGTGCCTGAGGGGATTGTGTATCATCATGTTCCTCTATTTTTTGCTGCTATGCCATAAACGATACCTGGGCAAAGCAGTGTGTCCACAGCTGTTGTGAGTCACAGGTGCAGTTGAGACCTGAACTGGAAGGGTCTAGGTGGAGGGACTGTGTTGGCTTAGCAAGAGGGGAGATGAGAAAAGTCGCAGGACTCAGATGTTGGTCTGGGGCTCCAGCTATCCCTGTCCATTGCTGGCTGTGTGTGGCACAGAGGAATTTACTCATGTTCTGAGTGCCCTAGCCCTACCTGAAAGAGCAACAGCCATGATACTCTAAGGCTCAGTAGGGCTTAGTTCTTGCCACGTGTTCAGAGCCTACAGACCTGAGTGCTTTCAGTAAGTCTGCCAGTAAAGAGTGTGCTTCAGGATGGGATAGGGGTGAGCTGTGCCTTCCCACACCTTCCTAGTGCTGAAATACCTCCAAGGGTCTGGCATGCGTTATTTGGAAAGCCTGGTTTTGAACTATTAATGTAGGGAACTCTGGCCTTTGTGCCTGTGTGAGCTGTTCTGGTGCTTGTGTCCCCTTTTAAAGCAATGGCATGTGCCTTCCCAGGCCTCCAGAGGCAAGAGAGCTTCCCAAACAGGAGCTCTGCCTGAGGGAATAAGGTAAAGGAACATGAAGAGCCTTGAGGTTTTACCAAATAAGACACAAATTCTCAGGTTTGACTGCAGCGGGTGAATTTTCCACCAAACACCCTTATGTGCCTCTCCAGAGAGGTCCAACATCCAGGGGGAAGAACTCTGCTGAGGAAGCTGCCTCTTAGGTTCTGGGTGATTTTTCCATCACAAGGAGCTTTTCCTGTGACCCCTGTCACAGGTTTCTGCTTGTGTAGCTCCTGATATTGAAAACCCTCCGTTGTCCATCTGACCTGGACCTGGGATGAGCAGAACCTCTGAAACAAGAAGGTAAGAGGAGGAGACTGATACATCAGGAATTCTTTAAGTGCTGAAGTGATCCTTGAGGTTCAGGTTCTTGCAAATCAGTTATCCTTTTCCACATTTGTCTCCTCCCAGTACCTACTGGGTGCATTGCTGAGTGTCCTTCAGGGGCTGCTTCCTGAGGGACAGTAGCTCATTAGAGACAGTAGAAATATTTCCCTGGACTTCAGCTGTTTTCTGAGGTCCCCCTAGTTCTACAAACATCACTGCAGTGAAGGAGGTGCATTTAGCCTTTCAGGCATGTGGCTTTGTGATCTCTCATGCTCTGGACTAGAAATCCCTGTGTTCCAGTCTTCAGCCCTGGAGCAGGTTGTATGGCTTCTTACTTTCAAAACAAGCTCAATTTACTTTGGGCTACAGAGGCTGTTTGCACAGTCTCCAGAGCCCACCTCTAGGCTGTGATTGCTTTTTCACTGTTTATAAGCACAAGCTAGCTATTTAGTCCTAGAGCTGTACGGGTTGGAGGGAGTTTTCTTGTTCAGTTAATGAAGGTAGACTTTTACAAGGGGGGAAAAAAGCTTAAAAAAGTGTGGGAAAAGGACTAGAAATATCTGCTCTGTCTGTGTTTGAATTTGCAAAATATTCCCCCCTGTTTAAATCCTAAAGTAAAGCTAAATTTGGGGGTTAGCTTGGACTGATGGCGTTATTTTTGCTAGGATCCTTGGGATTACTGCATGGGCACAGTTGCAAAGGGAATGAGATGGGAACACTGCCTTCTGCAGAAGTGCAGCTGGGCCAGCCCAGCCAGCCCTGACGGCTCAGATCCTGAGCTGAGCTGGGGAATACGAAACAGCCTTGCAAAATCATTGTGGAAATTTACCCACCTGTGTATGAAATCAACTTGCCTACCTTTGCCGGGAGGAGTTTAACTTGCCCATTAAAATACACATCTATTTATGTATTACATGTTCTGTGAGAGAAATTTTTCCCAGGCAGTTACAAAACTCAGTCTAGACTGTAAAGTGTGGCATCTGGTGGTAACATGCCATATACATATATCTGAATACAGTATCTCCTGTATCACCCTGCTTGGGAGTTAATAGCACATATCTGGATTACAGCAAGGCCTTTCCATTTGCAGCACACTATCCTTGGATAAACACTTGGCCTGGTTCCTGCCAGCACTGGTCTGAATGGGGCTCTACCCTGCTTGCTTCCATCCAGGGACAGCCAGGCAGGCATTTCCATGCTGCTTGTCCTGACCTGTGGCCCCACAGTTCAGGTAGGCTGGAGGCAACAGTTCCCAGGCAGAGCTCTTCCGGCAGGGCTGAGTAGAGGGAAGGGAAGATGTTAAAAGTCTGTCTGGGTAAGAGCAGGGTTGTCACATCCATCTGCTCAGGCCCTGACGAGCAGCTGATCCATATTGTTAACATATTGCCTGCCATATGGGCTAGCTCAGCTCTCCAGGAACGCTTGGGAGACCTGACCTCTAGTGTGACAAGATGTGAGCATGAAGGACGGGTTGACAACAGCCCTTGGGTCTTGGAGTGTGAAACCATGTTTCAGCCACTTCCGCTGCCTTCCCCTGCGCTTATTCCTGCGCTGCCTCTGCCTGCCTCACTCCCTCTCTTCTGTCTCTCTGAGGGCTTTTTCCCTCCCTCCCCTGTTTTCCGCATCCCTGGTCTGCGCTAGATCAATGACCTTCACTCATAACCAGACTGGACAGTTCTGACTCCCTCCCCCGGGCCTTTGATCAGATGTTTAGTTGGCGGCTCTGGAAAGCTGAATGGGGGGAAAGTCAAAGGAGGGGAAAGAGGATCATGTGCTTGGCAGGCCTTATAGCTGTCCTTACCGTATCTGATCTGGGAACGGGACTGAAGACTGATCCACTAAGGTCCTTAGCACCTCTTGCTCACTTGGATAACAGCGGGCGCTCATATAACCTCTTGATGGAGGGTGAAGTCCACCAATGGGATCTAAGCAGGTTGAAAGGTCTCAGATGTTCAGGAAAGGGCCTTGATGCCAGAGTTCAAGGAGGGAACACTTGAAAGGCTCTTGAGAGACATGGAATAAGTCCGTTTCAAAATAAAGATAAGGGCAGCCCAAAGCCCTCCCAGAAACCTTGCAGTGCCCAGCAGCTGGTGATTTTGCACCTACTCATGAGGGGGAATAGTTGTTTGAGAGGCAAAAGCTGAAGAGGTGTTCTGGCAGTGAGGAAGTTGGCTGAACAGGATGCCTCCCAGGGCTGAACGAGGCCCTACTACAGAGCCTGTGGTGCAGTTAGGTGGAAGCACACATGTGTGTGGATATGTGGAGCAGCTTAGCCCTAAAGAAGCCCAGGGCTTCAGTGGGGGCTGGCAGTTGCCTGGGTGACTGTCACACTGGAGACCAGCCTGCCTCAAAAACTCAGATGGATAAAGGGATGCTCGGTAGTGGAGGAGACAGGACTGGGCCAGGCCTTCATGGGTTCAGACCTTGCTTTCCCTGTCACCTTCAGTCTTTCTTTTGAATTCATGATGTCCTCAGTCTCCTGGAACCACTGCTGATGAAGCTGGCTATCTCCTTCCTACGGCTCCTTACCTTCACAGTTGAAATTTATGGAGGTTAAATCCTGGTGCTAGGGAAGCAAGCACCAATTTTACTGTAAATTTCAGTGGCACTGGGATTTCAGCCTTGGCTCCTCAGAAGGGGATTAGGATGTTTCCCAACCTTTTTTACCCATCAGCTCTGTCAGACCTGCACGCATGACTCATTTGTCTTTTACTGTCCCCAACTAAGGGCTGCCTTTTTCTTTTACATGCCTGTCCTGTGGAAATCATTATCCTCCAAAAAGCTGTGATTTTGCCCTGCTCTTCATAAAGGTTTTAGACCAGTTTAGATGCTTTCATTTCTCTCCTTCCCCATATACCTGCAATTGCACTGATCTTTAATAGTGTTTATTTGTAGAGAGAAGCCCACTGAGATATTGCAAAATAAAACACAGTGATGAGTCGTGGTTTATTTACTCAAGCTTCAGTGATGTAACAAACCTGATTTTATGTTAATAATGACTCAGAAGCAGAGTTGGGAGGAGAAGCCAGATCTCCTGATTCCTTTAACCATCCAACAGTATTTCTTCCCATCCTTAGATCCAACAGCAGTTCTCTGAGCTGGGATACAGGCAGTAGTTCTGTGGCACCCTGATGAAACAGCTGGCTGGAAAAATAATAATAGTGATTTGCGAGTTTGCAGGGTTCCATTAACATTTAGGAGCACATTCAGCTCTGGTAGGCACTGTATATACACCGTCCGTCTGTCCGTCAGGCAGCTCTCCAGCCAACAGGGAGACGCTGACCTGCAGAGTTCCTCAAGGAAAACCAGTTGGAAAGCACTTGGAGCAATCAGTGCTAAGTATGCACATGAGTGTTTGACAGAAATGCATGTTCAAAATGTAGTTCATAGAAATTTGTTGATAAAACCAAAAAATTTGAAAAATGAACAAATAATGTAAAGTGAATGGTAGCTGTTCTCTGATGTCTTCTGCCAGGGGCTCATTCCAGAGCTGGTGCTTAGCCCATGGGCAATGCTAGAGGTGAGGCTTATCTCACTACTTGAGCTGAATATGGAAAGGCTGTTTTAGCATATTGCCTCTGACAAATTATGTGGTAATGCTGAGGCTCTTTTTTGCTATTACTGCAGTTATATATTAACTATTAAGAGCCATAGGTAAGCCATCTGCTGATGCACCAGAGCTGCATTTCTCGTCAGCAGAACTATCCTGATTTTTGCCAGGGCAGTTTACAATCTGTCCCAGTGTCTTTCTTGTGATTCTTGCTGAGTTTGTCTAAGCTGTACATTAATAGAACATACAAGAGAAAAAGGGAGAGGACAAACTAAGGTGAGTTTGAAAGTAAAATGAGCAAACAATATTGCTAGCCTTGTCCTTTCAGAAGTCAAAAGCTACTCCCCTCCTCCCTGCAATTATAAGACTTAATAATACCAAGGTTTCTATGGTTCAGCATGCACACAGATCGCATTTCAGGTTGCTGTGCCCTGAAAGTGGGAGAACAGAGGGAGCAAAGGGAGGGATAGCACTGTACACACATTGTTGTACAAAACAAAAATCTTACGTAACTTGCAAGATCTCAGACTTTAAGAAAAACATGAAGATTTACAAGGTTGACAAGAGTTGGCACATAGGAGCAATTTCTACTTGATTACCATGTCCCTGAAGTATGCTGACCTAGAGAACAGCCTACTCAGGAACCTAGTTGCCATCCTCCCTTGCCAGGGCTAGTTACAACAGGAGCTGAAGCCAGTTGCCCCGAAAGCCAGGAATTATTTTTTTGGTAGACTTGTTTTACCTGGGGCTGTCTGGCAGTGGAACAGTGTAGATCCTACCTGAGCATGGTATGGAGCAGAGGGGGTTTGTCCTCTCTACATCCATGTTTGAGGAATTGGGAATTGGACGTCCTTGATCCCTGATACAGGAATAAAGTGAGGAGAGCTGCTTGGCATCTTCTGCTGTAGCAGCACAGCCCAGGGCTCTGGCTTTCCCCTTAAGAGGCTCCTTCCTTTGCCCGTGAGACTTTTGTATCCCTGGCTTTCCCAGCCCAGAGAGAGCTGCTGGACCATGAGGGATGCTTCCCCCGCCTGTCCCTGACTTCCTAGTGCTCCTAACCTGTGGGAGACCAGCAGGGGGAAAGTACAGTTATCCTTCCCTAGAACCGGATATCCAGGCAGAGCCTGAACAAGGAACAGGGACCATTTCACATGCATTTGGAGAGCACTGAGCTCTCAGGCTTTTGGTCCAAATTTTGAAAATCCACACAATGTTCCCCTAGCAGAGTTGCCTCTCCTTTCCTAGCACCTTCACCTTCCACCAAGTCAGTCACCTACCAACTTCTGTCCTTGCTCTTTGAACCCTGCCACACTGGCTGTCTTCCCATTATCCTCTTCTGCCTGTTTCTTCCTCATTCCCCTGTGCAACTTTTTATGGGTTCACCAGAAAGGAGGGGAGATTTTTCTTCCCCTTGTTTGCTTCACACCGTCACTCCCATCTGTTTATCCAGGCTCTTAGTTCCTTTGTTTTTCAGACTCATGTGGATTTGGGTGCAATTTACACTCTCTGGGATGCTCTTCTGGACAGTGTTGGTGTGGGAAGGAGGTCTGGTTCACAGGCCAGCACAAGGGGTGGGGGAAATATGCATCTTAAAATTATTCAAAATTTTCTCCTCCAGAAATGCTTATGGGGGAAAAGCAATTAAAGCAGCCTGTTTTTTAGTAAGTAATCTGTGTTAAGAGCTTGTAATGAAGTTTAGTGCCGTTGTGACTCGATATTTCAGCTTCATCGGTTTGAGTCAAAACAATCCAAAGTGGGAAGGGAGCAAGGAGGTGAGCTGCTCCCCAGCATCCGTAGTGCTGATTCTTGTTCAGCTCGTTCTTGCAGATTTCCAGTGTAATGCATAGGAGACCACTCAGTCTTTATCCTGCCCAGGATGAGAAAGGGAGCTTTAAAACCTGTCACACAAACTGGATGGCTTCTTGTTCAAAATACCTGTTCTCAGTGTGAAGATGGCCGTGACCCCTTGGAACAGACTTTTCCTCGTTTTTGGGGGTAGTACAAACACCAAATTTTCCATAGGGCGCAATGACAGGACAAGGAATGGCAGAAGCGAGGTGACACTGAGGAGCAGTGAGACCCCCCAGCTGAGTCCTGTATGCCTCTGAACAGCTTCATAAACCTTTTCTAACATCTGGAAAAGTTTCAGCTGTCACAGGGCGAGGGTGGGGATGATACCTGCCATTCCTGTCCTCTGCACCTCCAGGCCTGTGCTTGCTCCACTCTGAGCAGCATGGCCCTGTGACTAGGGTGACAAACTTCTGGGGGCTGTGAGCAGCTGTGGAAGCAGCCCATCTCCTTCTCCTCTCCTTCCCCCCACTCCCAGAGAAGGCAAAAGAAAAAAAGGGACAAAGTCCCTTTAAAGAACTACATGCCAAGCCTCTGCCGTCCTGTTTTATCTGAAGTCCAACCGCATGTTGTTCCAGGGCCGATCCGCTTTAGCTAATTAATAATCTGACAGGAGCCACCCAAGGGATTAGCTGCTGAGACGAGCTAGACCAAACCCCCAGCAAATGAGCCCCACGCTCCCTGGGGACTCAGAGGTGACTTTGGGGGGCAGGGGGTTGTACCACATTCAGAAGGGTGTCAGAGCCCTGAAGGGGATTTATGGCATCTGGGAGGGTGAAGGGGGAGGTGAGGGGTTACAATTTATGAGATGTAAACTAATAAATCAGTTAGTTGAAGAGGGGAAAGGGGGAAGCACCAAATTAAAAGATAACGTCTTAAAGGAACAGTGTAAATTGATGGTGCTCTCTGTGGCACGGGACACTAGGAGAGTTCCCAGTGCAGACCAGTTGTAGCTTCCTATGCACTGGCTACCGGGGAGAGAGGAAGAGAGAGACTGCAAAGCAGAAGAAAAAGCGGTGTTGATGGGGATTGGGAGGAAGAGAGATGCATCATTTTGCAGTTTATGCAAATAGTTGATGGTTTGGCTTTTGTAGCACCTCTTTTGATCGCAGAACACAGGGGCTGTGGTGCCCCTGGCCTGGGAAGGTCGGTGGGTAAGGGGGGCTTGGTCATCTTCTGCACTTAGTCCTCCCATTCAATTAGGCTTCCTGTGGGGGAACACTTTGTTTCCCTACTTCTTAAATGGGATTAGTGGAGAGGGTCAACTTGGAGCAAGACAAAATTACTATCAGGAGAGCTGTCTCAAGAAAGTGTGATGTATTTTTTTTCTCCAAATTTGCCTCTTCACTGAGTCTTCAAGTGACTGTGAGGTTTGGAGTTTACTCCTGAAGAAAGTGCTTGGTTTTGTTCTGGAGCCTTGTAGAGGTCTGGAACTTCCTGGTGGTGAAGGTCCGTTTCAGATTCTCTTCTGATTTCAGGAGCTGTTGTTCCTGCTGGGCAGGGCAGTGGCTTTAGGCACAGGTTTTCCCCTGCCTCTTCCACTGCCAGTCCCAAAGCTGGTTTGTCTTTCCATACCAGTCTCTTCTGGTGCCTTGAAACCTCTCCTGGCCCACAGTTCTTTTTGAGAGTGTGCCCAGGCCTCAGCTCTCTCTAGGGGCTGCTGTAATGCAAATGGTAATGCAAGATGGGATTTCCAAAAGCCGCCTTAGGGAGATTTGTAATCCTTGCCCCATGACGGTGCTAGACACAAGCTAATGGAGAGGGGCCTGTGTGAGCCCTCTCTGCAGAGCCAGAGCAAACCTCTGAGCTCTTGCCAAAGGCCAAGCTTTTGGCATTGTTCCTTGCAAGAGCGGGAGACTCCTTTATTTCTTCCATCCCCACCTAGCCTGCAGCAGACCCAGGACCGGACAGGCCCAGGGAGCGAGGCAGTGGTTGTGGAGTGGCCGGCTGTCCCAGGAGCCGGGTGAGCTCCTCCTGCCCCACTGCACCTCACCCCACCCCATGGCCTGGAGCCAGCCTGAGGCCCCGTGTCCGGCCTGGCGTGAGCTACAAGCAGCCCTGAGGTGGTCATTGTGAGTGCCTCTTTGCTGAAGGGGTGTTGAGATCATGTGGATGTTGCCCTGGGGAAACATAGCACAGAGCCTGCAGATTGCTCTTCCAGTGGGGCAACTGCATTAAGCCAACAAAACTCATCTGACTACCTCGACATATTTCCATCTAGAGAGCTGCCTTGCAGCTTGCAGGGTCCCCCACGCAGACATTTTGAGCTCAGGTGGCTTCTTGTGATCTCAAAAGGCAGAGAGTGGAGAGGGAGCAGTCCTGTGCCATGCTGGAGCTGAACTGTGACCATGAGACACCTTCCTGGGGGGCACTAGCTTGGGTGTAGGCTGCCAGAGTGGTCTGGAAATCTCCTGCCAGCACTGCACCATCCCATCCCATCCCTCATCCTGCTGTGCTTGGGCAGTCTCATGGTGGGAGCATGTGGGGAAGCTCTTCTGGAGGCTGCGCTGGCAGTCACACCATTGCAGCCTCTCATATACACAGCCGTGGTTTGGCCTCCCTCCTGCAAAGCTGCCAGTAGCCCACACTGCTCCTGACCAACATCATTAGTGCGGGTATTTATATTTCATTAACAACATTAAACCAAAATGGCATTAAAAGCAACACCAGTGATAAATAGCTTATTAATAAACAGGGAATGGGCTGTACCATGCACAAATTCAATCCCTTCCTAAATGTGTCTCTACCACTAAAACCAGCCTTTTAACTCCTGCTAATCTGGACAAATTTGGAGGATGTTTTGGGGGTGAATGGTAGTCAGATGAAGGCAGGGGGTGGGGGCACACAGTGTCATATAGTTTGGTTCTTCCTAAGGCAGCTGACTGGGGTGGGGAGATGCAGATTTCTCAAAGTGCTGGTGTATTTCCATTGTTGCGTGTGACTCATTCAGTTGTGTTTCTAGTGTAATTTTGATTGTGTTAAAACAGCAGTAGTATAGAAAGCATGAAACAAAAAAAAAGCAGAGAGACCAAAGATTCAAGTGAGTGTCTGCATTTGATTTTAGTGTCCTGTCCTCTGTTTCCCCTACACTCTTTCACACACCTCTGCTGGCTTGGGCAGGACCATCCACAACAGCCACCAGCACAAAATCTCTTGCATGCACCAAACTCAGTCTCTTCCAGTGATGTCTGAGGACAGCCAGCCCTGTCCTCATTCCTCCCTGTGTGTTTATTCTAGGGATTAAGAACGTTAAAAATGTGGCTTTTCTTGTAAGCTTGTCAATCACCTTATTATTTTTATTTTCTGTTTTTGTTTGCCCCCAACTCCTTATTCTGTGAAATAACTTCCTATGCTTCTGTCCCACCCTAAGTACAAAGGCTCTTTTATTGCTCTTCCTGCTCCCTCTTTCCACAGTAAATTAATTAGCTCAGAAACTTGGATGAATTTGGAGTTGAAGGTCCCCCTCAAACCACCTCCAGGTTTCTCAGAGATGTTCCCGTCTCCATACATCTCTTGAGCACTTTTCCAGTGGGAAGGACAAGATGCAGGGCTTTGCCGTGCTTCATCACACTCCTGCCATGCGGCACAAACTGCTGCCTCCTTTGCAGCCACACTCCCCTGCTCCCAGGGCATTTGTTGCCCCCCACTCTCCTACATCCAGTGTGTGCTCAGCAGCATGTGCACCCTCCATCCCAGGCATGTTATCTCCAGAGGCAGCAGGGCAGCATCAGGTCCTGGGAACACTCCTGTCCCATATTGCCTGCATAGGCATGCCTCGATGCAGCTTCCAAAGACTGGGCAGCTCTTGAGTTAGTCATGCTCATTTGTGTTGCTCTGCCTGAATATACCTTACTGGCTTAGGCTGCAGCGTTTGTAGGTTTTAGACAGTAACTTTGTGGTCTCTCTGCTTTGGACTGATATACTGACCTCTCAGCTTGCAGCATGCAAGAACTTTTTGTAGAGAACGAGCCCTCTTCCCCAGCCTAATCATGTCTGAGTTGGCATCAAACATAATTTTCTGCACTTCTGTTCTAAGGACAGTGGTAGTCCTGAATGCAGGATTCGAGGTGCAGCTGGGATCTTTCTCCTTCCTCCTCTCCTCATCCGTAGGTCCTTCTGACACAGGCTAGGCACAGGTTGGATGGGAAGGGAGCACAAAAAGATTGCAGAGCTGGCTGGAGTCATCTCCATGACCTGTGTCTTCCGTATGATGGAAAGCAAGCAGAACATGAGACGGGGTGTTTTATCATTTGTTTGCATGCCAGCATGGGCAGTATCATGGGTCGCATGTCTCCTGGTTAGATGAACTGTGAAGTGTGTGCCCTGGCAGAGGCATGTAAGAGAGGAAGCTCATCAGAACCTGCTGATTCCCACCCAGCTGATTGTTGCAGGGTCTGTTCCTTAACTGACATGAGCACTAAGATACTCGGATATTTAGAGCAGGGAGGGGAGGGGAAGAGAAGGGAAAGAAACCAGGCATCAAGATAATCATGGTTTCCCCAGAGCCATGAAGGGAACTCGGAGGCTGATATCCAGCAGCATCTCTTCATCTCACTCTTGCCGCAGCATCTCTTCATCTCACTCTTGCCACAGCATCGAGGATAAATAAAAAGCCCCTGATGCTGCTTACCTTCTGTGGTCCCAGCCCCCATCCTGGGGCATCTCTTCCTGCAGAGAGCTTGGCAGAGAAGGGCCAGGGTCAGGAGGGAGAATTGGCTATACTCAAACCCTTTCTTCTAGGGGCTTGGAAGGACTCAGAGAGTGGGAGATGTGGCATGGTAGTTGGCCGTAGCATTGGATAAACATCTTGACTGTGGATGGACAGAGAACACAGAGAGAACACAGGAACCTGGGATCTGCTTAACTGTAGGCAATAGAGATTCTTACAGCCAGCAGAAAGGGGAATGAAACAGACAGAAATGCCTTGCACAATTAGTAACCATGAGTTGACAAGGCGAGGGTTTCTGAGCCTTTGAGCTTTTCACCCCAAAGCCATTCCTGGAAATATCCCTGAGCAAACTTTATTAAACTGTCCTGTCCACTGGGAAGACCACCCCTGCCCAGTGACAGCTGGTGCCAGTAAGGATGGTGTCAAGGCTGCTTAGGACTGAAGGTGGCAAAAGTGGCCTCTCCCATAGTCCTTCTCTATTGCTGTGCTTCCTTTTCATTCTTTTGGAGGGATCTCTCTTACACATGAATTACTGTCACCTGCCAGATCTTGGGCTTTCTCTCCCTTGAATAACCAAACAAGGATATGATGTCTTGAGCTCTGCTTTTCACTATGGAGAAGAACAGCCCCTGTGTAAGGGACTCTTGGATGGAAGGAAGCATAAGCTTCCCCCATCTGCTGAGGCATATGTTTAATAGGAAATTGTTACATGCTCCTGGGACAATGCTCTCTGCCACTTTGGAAGGTTATTGTGGAAGCTGTCTCACATCAGCTCTGTGTCTGAGGGCTGAGGGAACCGTGTCGTATTTCATACACTGACAGTATGAGAACAGGCAGACCTGAACTGGTGCTCTGCGTCCAAAAGGTGGCTTCCCACAGGGCATGGAGCCATGCTGAGGGGGAAGCTGATCCGTACCCAGCTCCCAAACTACTGCTATTAGTGCCCACCCCAGCAATTCTGCAAACTCCACAAGCTGCCTGTTCCATTGCAGCTCTCTCTATGGAGTATCTTCCCTTGGAAGGAATTTTAATCAAACTTGACTGAGGAGTGCTGAAAAACATGAGGAAGTAATTACAAATATGAATTTACAGCCTCCTGGAGTACCTCCCTCCTTCACTCTCTTTGCATAATGCCTGTGTTTACCCTTTTTCCTACTGTTACCAGTCTCATTCCTCAAGCCCCCCTCCCCTTCACTACCTCTGGCCAAACCCTGCATGTCAGATTTGTGACCCTCAGTGCTGCCTCAGAGAGAAGAGCAAAGGTAGAGCCAGTTCTGGGAAAGACTGTGGCCTTCACTTTCTTCTGTGAGGCAATAAGCCGGCAGGAGGACAGTCCCAGGAGGAAGTTGCAGGTTCCCTGAAGGAAATTGGTTGGAACAGCCTCCCTGATTGTCTGCGATTTCCCAGCTAGATAGGCCCCAGGAGAGGGGGTGGGCTGGAGCAGGGTGGAATCAGCTTGGAAGTCAGGATGGGCTGGATGCTTCCTCCATAAGGTGTTATTTTCTCATGTATGCTGTTCTTGGGAGTCTTTCTTTTCTTTTTATTTATTTTCATGCATGCAGTCATTATTCTGGGAAGGCTCTTAGCTTGGCTGACTGCAGGATCCATAACCAGTGCCTAGAGGTGGTCACATATTCCAGTGCCTAGAGGTGGTCACATATTCCAGTGCCTAGAGGTGGTCACATATTCCAGTGCCATTCACAGGTTATGTGCCGGCATTGTTGGCCCTTGCTCTCTGATTCCAGGTTGTGTCCTTCTTCTGTTCCACGTGGGCATAGAGTGAGTCTGTGTGTTGCCTGTATGGAATGGAGAGCTTTCACTCCAGAGACTGTGAGCCTTTCGCAGAAGGGAGAGTGAGGAGAATTGTGTGGGTGAGACGCCAAACCCAGTCCAGTTGCCTTGGGCTGGAATTATGGGGCAAGGTGTGAACTGTGTGTGGGGTAGCAGAAGAGCTAAACCACTCAGTCACTTCTCTCATCTTCACTTTGCTTTCTTCTTAAAGCAGTAGAAGAAATGGCTGGCAAGTTACTGTGCACTTGGAATTCCATGTGACTGTTCAGACAGTTGCCAGCCTGTGTAGGGATTAGGAAGAAGTGTGAATTTTTTGGTGGAATTTAGCAGAAATGAGTAAATTTGTATGGATGATCCTTTAGCTCATAAAGAACAAGCTGCTTCCAACCTGTAGCTGCCTTTTTTTTT
>VZTF01007037.1:731071-789878 GCA_013397755.1 Cnemophilus loriae | reverse complement strand
TTTTTTTTTTTTTTTTGAGGGTTCTGCCCTAGGAGTAATTTATTTTACTTGGCCCTAAGGGGGCCAGAGAACCAGCTGTCCCTATGCAAATAGGGGAGGGCATTCCCTGCCTTTCTGGCAGGCACTGTTGCGGGGTTGAACAGAAGGCTCTGGAACCGCTGGGCTTACTGGATGCGTGATTCAAATCTGAGTTTGACTGGATAGGACTCTCATCTTCTGGACAGACTAAAGAAACCAACCCCAAATGCTTTTCCCAAATCTGCTATCAAAGAGGTTGCTACCATGGCCCTACATTGGGCTGTTTGGTGATGAAGGAGAGAAGGGGGAGTAGCATAAGTATTCCCTTGGGATCTCCTCTTACACTCTCATTTTCCTGTAACCACTTTCATTTTTTGGCTAATTAAAGACTCTGAGCAGTTTTCAGCCTGTGGGGTTTCTTTTATTTGGTTCCTCAGCAATTAACTTTTTTACTGAACAAAGTTTTGATTGAGCTGGGGCCCATGTCTTGGTTGAAAATTTCTCTATAGCCCTTGGAATCCATGCCCTTTCTTATCCCATCCATGGCTCAGAGCCACCTTCTCTTCCATCACTGATAATTCTTCCCAGTGCTGTCCCCTGCCTCTGTGCTTTCTTCTCCACCTTCACTCTCACTAAGCCCCTTGTTCTACAGAGAAAAGGAGGACCCAGGAGCTTTTTTGCCACGTCTTCAGAGGGCCAGGAGTCCTGCTAGTTCCAAGTTGCAGAGGCTTCCCTCTGTTCAGAGGTTTTCCCATGACATAGTCCCAACGGGCTGGGAAGAACCTGAACTGCAAGACCAGCCTGTCTGTAAGCAGCTGTGCCTGTTCTGCTCTGGTGTCTCAGGGTTTTTGCGGGCTCAGTTCCCTCCTTTCCTGGCGCCTAAGCCCTTTACCCAGCACATCTGTCCCTTTCCTCACACTGAGAAGGGTCATGGGCTCCTGTGTTCCCTTTGTGGTCCATGGGGCTATCCAAGTGGGAAGTTGCCCACGTGCCAGAATCACCTGGCCCAGAACTCACCTGCAGTGGGACCCTGTAGTGCCTCTGTGTTATCTGAGAGCCCATGCTCTGCTCTTAGAGCTGGTGCCTGTCCTCACCTGCCAGGGATTCCACCTTGGATGACCAAGGTCATAAACCTGCACACTCAACTGGAGGCATCGGCCTCCTGTCCTGAAAGGCCTGATCTTTCTTATCTTGAGCTCTTTGCCGACTGTCTCAGCACAGCTGAAAGCACATCATGCATCTCGCTCTGCACCAGCTCCTCCATCCCCCCCTGCCACGCAATGGAAAGGTGGCCTTCTCCCACTCGGCTTGGAAACTCTTTGCCCAGGTGTTTTGGAGCCCTGTAATAGCCTTAGCTCCTGCCAGGGTAACAAGTGTTGGATATGTTTGTTGTTTTGAGGATTGGTGCTTTTTTGTTGTTATTGTTTTCCCGGAGAGCCGTTTCCTTTACTGTTGTGCGGTGGTGTAGGCAGCTGTCCCTTTCAATAAGGAGTGTCGGCACCAAAGTGCCGCCCCATCCTCAGGCTGGTTTCACCCTCCCTCGCCCCCCCAGCCCATTCCCTGTGGTGAGTGTGCCCACGCCAGGCAGGTATGCACGAGCTTTGGCTTGCTGGGGGAGCGCACCTGCAGCACCTGCACACACACGCCAGTGCTGGCGGCTGTGCCGGCACTGCCGTACATGCTCCCCTTGGCACCAGCCAGGCTGTGGGAGTGTGTGCCACTGCTTCCCATCCATCCATCCCTCCTCTCCCATGCATGCTTCCCTTGGCATCAGCTGGGTCATGGGTGTGTGTGCCCCTGTGCTTCCCGTCCATCCATCCATCCATCTATCCATCCTCTCCCACGCATCCTGTCTGTGTACACATACACAGTTGTGTGCCTGCAGCATGCTGCACCAGGCACTTTCACCCTGGACATCCAGCAGCATGCAGGGATCTGTATAAATTTTGTTTTAAAAGGGAAAATGTTTGGCTCAAAAAAAGAAAAAAAAAAAAGGCAAATGAAACACAAATTAAAGCCTTCAACCTACCCTGTGTGCATACACCAAACTTTCTGTCGTTTGTAGAAAATACCCAAACTCATGCCCAAATGCTGGCAGCCTGAGACAGTTGGAGTGCAGGAGGGAGAGAAACCGTGGTTTCCAAGGACTGATTAGATGGCATGCCAAGTGTATTAAATTTTGCAGACATTTTAACAGCAATATGCTAGATAGTTGGGTGTCCCCTGAGGCTGCTGGATTTTTTATATCCTTCACAGAAGGTCAAAGCCCTCTTCTGCCTGCCCCCCTTCCTCTCTCTGCTGTCTCTCTTTCATTCCTCGTCCCTTTCTCTGTGTGTCACCATCCCTCTCTCTCTGTCTCTCTCTTATTTTTTTGGTGCACTTTCTCCTTCTCTTTTGCTCTGTGCATATAAAATAAAAGATCAGACATTTGTGAGTTCCCCCATGAGTGGAAATTTGCACTCCCTGTGGTCTCCTCACACAGAGATGGGTATGCTGGGGCTTTCCCCTCTCTTTTCTGCACTTTGTTTTGGGGAAAATATGTTTTCCTCCCGTCACTCCCCAAACATCAGTGCTCTCCCCCCTTTTTTCTTTATTTTTGTAGCAAAAGAAAAAAAAAAGGGCAGGAAAAGAATCCATCTGGCATATGAATAATTGAAATGGCTCAACTCTGTTCCTGTTGCTGTTGTTTGCTCTCAGTTCTTCCTCCCCCGCCCCAACCATAGCATCCCCCCGGGATATGGGAGTTGGAGGTAAGGATGTATTGATTCCCTTGAGGGAGGCGGTAAGGGGGGGTCAGCGTGCAGCTCATACCATTCCTCCAGAGCTCTGTCCTGAGGACAGTGTGTGGTTTGAGGGGCACAGGGGATGTGAGGGTTGCTCTTCCCTGTGTCCCTGTGAGGCCTCCCCTGGCTGGCCCCAGGTGTCATTCCCAAGGCAACTCCCAACAACAGCCCAGGGTGCCGTCAGCCTTTCTGCCAGGCTCGGGCTGCCACAGCGTGCCCCTCTGAAATGGTGACAGGTTTTGCTCTCCCCACAGCATCTTCCTCTCTGCCTGCTCGCTCCAGTGCCTCAGAGACTTCCTGTCCGATCCCTGCTCCATGGCAGAGCTGAGCAGGATGGGGACCTGCTGTGCCAGCCCTCCCCGCAGTGTTCTGCAGCTCTCTCCAGCTGCTCTGCAGAGCCAGTGCCTTCCCGTGGGTCAGAGCAGGGATCCCAATGCTGATCCCTCTCCCACAGCTCTAGAACAGAGCTGCTGGCAGTGGTGTAAATCTGCGCTTCCTTTTCATCCTGCTCCCTGTTGAGCACTCTGAGTGAGGTTACGGGTTAAACTTTTTAGAACATGTTGTAGAAGTCTTAAAAATAACATCCCTCCTTCCAACTTAGGTTCTCCAGTGTGTGCTCAGGTTCTCCAGCTTAGCCCCAAAATGCTGGACCTGCTGCATTTTCAGTTCCCAAGTGCTTGAGCCAGCTGGGGTACCCATGTGCCTGGCAGCCAGGGCGCAGCTTTTGCTGTCTCTTTAAAACCAATTAGAGTAAAACCAAAGAACTTTAGTGCATTAATTCTGGATGAAGATGGGTCTCCAGATGACAGCCTGATCCATATCCTTCCCCACAAGGCAGCTTCCATTTTCCTCCTTCCTATCGCCTCCTGCCCACTCTCTCCTTCCCCTCTGTCTGTCTGTCTGTCTCATTTTCCCTGCTCCTTAGAAAAGAAAAGCTGACATATGGTGTTGAACCTTTAAATATACACATTGAGCTCCTTTCTTCTGTAGTTAGTGGGCTGCCTCTGATGAGTTGTATGTTTTGAAGCAGGTATTTGCTGTGTGTATTTGTGTATACTTGGCAGGCGTTGGTTGTGCCTGGTGTGTTTTTGGGGGATGTTTGTGTATTGCTGGGGAGGAGTTTATATTTAGGCTCTGTTTTTTGTGGTTTGGGTAGGTAATGTATGTATGGACGAGATGTGTGTGTTTATCAAGTTGTTTGTGTGTGCTTTTATTCTGGCTTAGTGTTTGTTGTGTGGGCACATACCTCTATAGTGTGTAGATAGTACGTATGTAGATTTGTGTATGTTTTTCCTTGTGTGAGGCCAGTGGAGGAGTTTGGGCTTGAGTCATAAGGACTTTGTGTGTTTCAGGATACACACTCTGTGTGTTACGTATGAGTTTTGTATGTAGTGTTTGTGATGTTTGCAAATTTCATTAATTCTTGTCTTTGGAGGAATGGGCTTTGGTGAGTCCTGAGTGTGTTTGGAATGTTTTTTTCATGACTGTGCATTTACAAAATTACAAGAACACTGAAAAGATGTTAGAAAAGCGATGAAGGAAAATAGCCTGCTGGAATAGTCAGAGGTGCAAATGTCTCATTAGTAACATTACTGGAGTGGGAGGTGTTCAGGGCCAGGAAAATTCCTACTGAGAGAGAATTTCTTTTTTTTTTTTTTTTTTTTTTTTAAATCTTTATTTTAAAAAAAAAGGAGAACTCAGAAAAAGGAAAAATATTTCAGATGGCATTCAAATCAGGTTCATCATATATATGTAGGTATATAGGTCTTTTTCTATAAAGACTCCTACACATGATCTAAAAGTTGCATGTAAAATATTTGGTAACCCAGCACTTGGTACAAATAATTAGATGTTTAGATCTAATAAAACTGGTTTGATGGGGAAATCACTTTCTCCTGTGCAGATTTCCATTTGAAGGCAAGTTTCGGTGCTTGTGTTTGTTTTTTTCTGACAGTAAAACCTGGGGTTTGGCACCGACAAAAGATATTCCCTGTAAATATCTAAATATCTGTTCTCTGCCATAAACATTGAGAGATGTGCCCAATCATGTCAGAGGAGCCTATTTATGCACTTTGTGCTTTCATGTTACCTGCAGTGCACTTTGTGGGGAGGAGAAATGCAGCAAACTCTAAGCCAAGAGGGTGATTGCTGTCCCTGGGCAAAGCAGCCACATCTGTCACCAGGCTGTGCCACAGGGGCTAGGTGATGGCTCTGGGGCAGACCCCAGTCAAAAAGCCCCTTGCCAAGGGCAGCCAGAGGCCCTGGGCAAACACCGAAGGTGAGCAGAGAGCTGGAGGTGGCGCCGAGGATTGGCATCTCCAGCACAAGGTGCATCCAGCGTCGCTGCATCCAGCCCCGTGCGAGGCAGAATGTCAGCTGCTTTGCTCTGGCTCCTGGAGCCAGTGGGTCCCTGGTCACCTTGTCGCCGTCCAGGTTAGATAAGGAAATAGCTTCTACTTGTGCCACCAGGTGAGCGGCCACCTTGGTACGGGAGTGGAGCCGGCAGCAGGGTCCCTGTCGGTAGCACAGGCATTCAGCTGACACAGGGAGTGCTGAAGTGGACAGAATGATTTTCGCTGGTCTCATCCAGGAAGAAGTGTTGTCATGCAGCCAGTTGCCTGTTCTGCCTATTGATCATTGTTAACACAGTTTTCACTTGGAAGTGCCGTGCTCTAGGCATTTTGAAGGGCATTCGGCAAGGAGATGTAAGGTAGGGCCTGACGGTCTCTGCAGGGATGGGATTCTCATCCATGCCCAAGCTGTGTAAATCTCTAAGTAACAGTACCATTTTCCTGGGGGGAGGCTTTGATCTTGATTTATTCGAGTGTAGCTGCAAAAGGAGTCTGGCCCATTGCCTTGTGGAGGAGGTAAAATTACCACAGATAAACCCCAGTCAGCAGAGTGGAGTCTGTCTGCTTTTGTTCTCTGCTTAGGCCTTGTGGCACTGGGTGTGCAGTGCTGGGGCAAGGGGCGTGCAGCAGGTATGGCTGGGTGAAGAGTAATTTCCTGCTTCTCAATTAAGATGTATGTAGAAATATGTGTAAAGTTGCTTTGAGTTAAATGGAGGCAACCATTCAGATTTTACACAATTTTGAGTGTTAGATTTTAAATAAAATGAAATGACAGTGGTAGGTGACAAGGTGGTAAAAGCAGAAAGTTTTCATTTAGAAAACAACCAAATTAAATTCTCAAATGAAAATGGTGTTTCTTTCTGTACATGAACAACTACACAGAATTACTTTGGATTTCTGAAAAGTTTGACTGTTCCTTCATTTACATCTGTCATCACAAAAAGTTTTGGTAAAAACTGTGATTTTGCTTGAGTGGAAAGATTTGTATTTAAAATACTATAAAAAATATGAGTCATAGTTTATTTTCCTGTAGACTTTCACAGCATTGCTAACATAATCTAGTATTGCATCTGTTGGGTTTTGGAGGTTTTTGTTCACTCAACTAAGCCAAGCAGATTTTGAATAGGCTGGGAAGGCTGATGGAGACTTGTCTGGGAATGGGAGGCTGGGGGATCCTGTGGCAATTGTGTCAGTTTTTAGTGGTATCGCAGCCCCTCCAAGTACCAGGCTTTAGTTACAGCTCCCGGTCAGGATGTGTCCCTCCTGCAGAGCCAGGATGCGTGTGCATTACTCCCAGGATGATGTGTGTTGCTTTTCCACACCTGCCCCTCCAAAACGTGAGTGTAACCTAACACACAGTATAACATCTTTATGGATGTGACAGGCTTCCTTCCACACTGGGCATATACTGAGGTGTGGGGGAGACTTAGAGTGAGAACACCATAGCTGAACCATCAGTTTTAATAGCTTCTTTTAAAATATAGAAGAAATTAATTCACAGTCTTCCCAGAAGAACAAGATCTTAGTAATTGGCACCTGGAAATGTCAGTCAGATTTCCCCTCCTTGTCTCCAGCACTTCGATGGTGTGTTTGCTGCTGGATGTGACTTAAACAAAAAGTTAAAAAATTTAAAAATAAATAAAATAAATTTAAAAAAGCCTTTCCTTCATGCATATGGAGTTTTTGGGGGGAAAAAAAAAGATATTTTAATGCTTTCTATTAAATTGGGACTAAAAGTGGTGTCTTAATTTGCATTCATTAGCATATTTGCATATAGATCACTGAAATGGTGGAAGAGGAGAAGAGCCTATAAATGAAAATTCTTTTAAAGGCACAGGCATCCTTTTATTTGTTTTCAGTCTCTCTCCCCTTTGCAAACCTCCTCTTGACCAGTGGCTGAATGATGTTTGCTGCGTGGAGTGGGATGCAGCTGGGAGGGAAGGCTGTTGGGACACAAGCAAGGGGTTTGTGGTGGAGAAGCTGAGGTTTGAGTGCTTGTGGCCATCTCCGGGTGCCAAGGACAGGCTGCGGTGAGGCAGCTGCGGCCCCTGCACAGGTTAGGGTCTGCTGCCAAGCCCTCCACTTGTATCTTAACATGGGCCAGTGACCTCCTGCTTGAGGAGAGCAGTGTGCCAGGCTGCGATTTGGGAGAGTGAAGGTTTGGGCCATGCAGGTCCAGTGGCTTGTTTAAGAGATCGTGTGGCTCCTTAGTCAGACAGGAAAGATGCACTCGTGATTCAGACCTGTTCCCTGGAAATCTGTCACTTGGGCTTTAATTTCTTTGCTCTGCTTTCACATACCTTCCCATACATTCTTTCCTGTGAAAAGATCTCTTTTCCCAGCCTAAATCAGGCAGAAAGCTTTTATAAACTTCCTCAGGCTTTGCACTGATCTGCTTGTAGTCAGTTATAATAATAATAAGAACAATTACTCTTTTAAAATAAATTTTCCAGTTGTGTTTCTTTGTGATGAAAGGCATTTCCACACTACAGTTTTTGTCTTACATTATGTGCTGCCTGGCTGTTACAAAAAGTAGTTTGAGTGGCTCCCAAGTGCTTTGTTCCAGACTGCAAATGTTTGTAAGCTTTGCTATAGATGGACCAGCCAATTTGAGATAAAGACTGTAGTGAAGACAGATAAATCAATAATGAGAAACACTCCTTCCTATGGAGTTGAAAACTAGGATGGAAAGGGGGACTAGAAACATTCCATGAGGAGTGACGGGTCCAAGGTGTGTGACAGGTCAGAAATTGAGCGTAGAAGAGCTTTTCCCAAGACAAAGATACAGTGGGGACAGATTGGATGTTCACATCAAATTCCCAACCTTTGAGGAGAAATTAAGACAGTCAACCGAGACAAAAATGGGAATTCAGGCCACAGTTTACACTGACCCAGGCTGTTCTTAGCAGCTGCGGTTTGATCCTGCCTACAAAGCCACTTAATAAGCTTCTAGGCCATGTCGCAGGAGGTAATTCGGCTGGACAGCAGCGTGCCAGGGCACCCTGTTTGGCTCAGAGGGCTCTGGGGGCAGAGATCTCCTCCTTGAAGAGTTTCCCTCCAGGGAATTGTCTGGATGTGCTTTCCCTCTCTCCTACCCACATACACATGCATATCACATGCAATACAGTGAAGACAGTGGGATGATGGGGTTAAACTGGAGTAGGGTAAAAGGATGGCCAAAGGATCAAGGGTGTTTGGTCCGTCCTGGTGCCCAGTGCTGACATTCAGGCCTTGGCTTTGGCTTAGCTGGGGAAGGGAACGAGAAGTCAGTGTGAAAGTACCCAGGAGTGTCTGTGACCCAGGCGAGGTTCTGTGCTGTCCCCACTCCTGCTCCCATCACCTGCTGAGACAATCTCACTCAACAGCTGGAAAGATGGGAATGGCTGTGAGCGCTCTGAGATGTCCCTTAGCCTTGAGGCAGCCCCAGCATCCTAGCGCTTGAGGCTCCGGAGTAAGGGGAGGATGAGCAGGAGAGGCTCCTCATGACAGGGCAGGTGCTTGCTGGCCGTCGGTGCAGTTCCCTGGCCTGCGTAGATGTGAATGGGATTGGCACAGGGAGGGCTGGGGGCCGGGGGAGCTGGCGCTCCACCGCTAATGAAAATCGGAAACCGATTGAACAGCACAAGGTGCCCAGGCAGCAGGTTGTGGAAATGAGGAAGGGAAAGAGCGGGGAGGGGGGTGGTGTGTGCCTAATGGAAGCTTCTGCGAAGCGGATGTCGTATTGATTGCTGTGTGTCTATATTTATATATTATCAAGTATATAAACTTCAGCAGATGTATGGCGCATAGATAAATAAAATGCATGCTGAAAAATTAATGAAATGTACATGCAAATCCACCACCATCGATCACACCGGCTGCCAGGACCAGAGGGGCTTTTTACTTTTAGGCTTTTTCGTTCCTTTCTTTCATATGCTCTCCCTCCTTCCCCTCTAGAAAAAAAACCCCAAACCCCAAATTCCCCTACATGAGAAATTCCTCATACAGGCCTGGATGAAATGTGGCAGGATTTTGTGAGGATATCAGTATTTTGTCTGAGTGCTGCCTGCGAGCTGTTGTGGGCAGAAGGCAAGGCAGTGTGGCAATGCAGGTGAGGAGCTGGAAACTGAGAGGGTACTTGGGAGGTGGCAGAGTGATATTACACCACGAGCAGATGGCCTGTGTAAGGGTAAAGAAGTCAGGGCAGATGCAGGCTAAGTGAAAAACATTTTTAAAGTGGAAGGGAACTGTTATTTTAGGGAAGTCACCAAAGAGCCTTATACCTCCAGTCACTCCTCTGGTGGTGGCTGCAGGAGAGTTGTTACAAGGCAAAGTTAGTGGGACTGAGATGGGCAGACAAACCTGCAGCGTGGGGTTTTGGGCTGGGAGCAGCCTGTGGGAGCTTTGTCACTGAATTCTGCAAGAGTGGCACAGTGAGAAAGGTTCCTGGATGCATTTTCTTCAGGGATAGTAGATGTCTGAGGAGTTAAACATGGGAATCTCCCTTTGTGTTGGGGACTGCAGCAAGTCTTGCAGGGCTGTGGGAGGCCTTGTTGGCTCATGGAGCTGGGAGAGCAGCTCGCCTGGCTCCTCCCGGCGTTAATCCTCATCTGCCTGTGCTGCAGGTATATCCTGTCTGCCTTTTGCAGACTTTCTCTTAAGCTTTTCCTCACTCTGCTCACAGAAGCAGAAAGCAAAGGACTATGCTTGGAGGGTTTGACTACCCTGTGTCCTTTCCTGACAAATATGTCCCCTCTTTCCTGGAGTGGACACTTACCACATCCCCTCTTGTCCCCAGTGTTGTGCTGCAGCTCTCAGGAGCTGGCTGGGCACAGCACTGGGGCCCTGGGCAAAGGTGCCTGGTGCCCCTCCTCACTCAGCCTGGAAGCAGAAGCCAGGGCCCAAGAGTAGTGCCAAGCTCTTGAACATCATCCCCTACTTGGGGCAGGGCTGGTTGGCAGCCAGGCTGCAAGATTGTTGTATGCCCCCTGCAATGGACTGTGGCTATTGCCTGTGAGCTCCTGGAAGCCAAGAGGAGACCATCTGTGGGAGGAGTGGCTGGAGCTCCTGCAGGCACCCAGCTCACAGGGCTGCCGGGCCTCATGGGGCATGGGCAGAGTGGGTATTTTTGGCCACTCTTTCTGTAGTTGCTGTTTGTTGTTAGCTGTGTCCCACTGTGAGTGGCAATGCTCCACACTCGCCAAGGGTCACCAAGAGTTTAATAGAGCAACCACACAGCTCCTCGGTGGTGCAGCTGGTGACTGACTCCAAGTTTTGTTGCTGTCTCTGCCGTACCCGTCCCGCTGCCCTGGAGCAGAGCTGTTCCCTCCCACCTGCGTCGGAGTCCCATACTGGCAGGGTATGGGACCGATGTCCGGGCACAAGGGGGCTTTGCTCTGCTGTTTTGGGATGTCTGAACTGCAGCTGGGCACTAGAGCTCTCCATTACCTGCTTCTATTTCTTAGCTGTGTCACATGCTTTCTCTAACTAACTCCCTTTAGTCTCTGATTTCAGCACTCGGTTTGACCTGCTTTTCGGGATGTGCCCCGAACAGAAACTGCGGGTGAGAACACATCAGAGATTGCCTTCCTCTGCTTGTCCAGTGTCAGGTCAGGCTGTGTCACTCCTCCAGGTAGAAACTCTGCCAGGAATGGATTTCCTCAGTTTTGCAGACCGCATTTCATACTGTTTCTGTAAACCAGGCAAGAAATTGGAGGTTAGGGATGTGTTAAGAGCCCAGGCAGCTGCAGTGTGACTCCAGAGGTGTAAGATGGCATGTGGTGACCTGCACCAAGGGGGCTGGGCTGGCCTCAAGGCTTCTTTGCTGGGCACAAAGATCCCAAGCATTGCTGGTGAGAGCCAGCCCCTCATTTGTCCCGTGGAGAGGGCAGGGAGGTGTTGAGGGCCGGCAGCAAGCAGCCCACGCACAGCTTGGTTTCCCCCAGCTCCAAGCCGCAGTGCCGGGGTGGGCTGGGAGCTGCAGCTCCTCGCAGCGCATGGGCCTGGCTCCTCTCCCCACTTCCTCCAGAAGCCACGAGGGGAAACTAAGGGAGAGTTCAGATGACAATTAAAAAGCCAGAGAAAACCCCACAGAAGATGAGCATCAAGGCAGTGCGTTTTTTTCTTTGACACTTTCTTATTCCCCCCCTACTCTGTCTTCCTCACGGTGTTTCCAGGAGACTCTCTCGTCGGCTCAGAAAGCTGCGTAGGCCCATGGCGGCTCAACCTTTCCCTCTCCCTGAGCCCCGGTCTAATCAACCCCTATAATTTATGCAGAAAATATGATTTATATTTAATTTCACCACACTTGCATTGTTAATTTGAGATGTAATTAACCCGTCGCTATGACAACTAATTTCGTGATGCCGTAAATTACCGCCGTCTTTTCATCAAAATTCAGTTACTTTGGCTCCTGTGTGCAATGTACTGATGCAATTAGGTTGCTAAGGGCAACCCAAAAGTGTTCAATTTCTTTTGTGTATCTGCAGTGGGGTAGAAGCTCTCGTGTGTTATCCCAAAGTCCTGTTTTCTTTGGTAAAGAGCAGGGCAGACAAGACCATGGAGGAATGTGCGTGAGGGAGATGGAGCGGAAGAGTGTCCTGTGCTGGGGTTTCCCTGCGCGAGCCTCTCCACCTCTCCATGTGTTTATTTTTCTAATTGTTTTAAAAGAGCCGAGCTCCTGGTCACGCATGACCCTGTTTGTCTTAAGCCAGTGCTTTCTGTCGTCTCCCTTCCTCTCTCCCAGGCTTTCCTCCTTGATGGTTTGGAGACAAACCAGGCAATGAGGGAAGGCTTTCACTGCTGCTTTCATCCTAAACATCAGCAACACGCCTCAGTCCTTCCCTAAGTTTGTGTCCCTCTGAATTTGAGTGTGTGTGTGCAGAGAGAACTTGTTTATATAGATCTTCCCCCCCCACACACACTTCTTTATTTAAAACAAAAACCCTCTGTGTTGCTTTTGTCACGTTAATTCCCATTTTGCCAACACCAGGGGCCCAGGCAGACGAGTTACCAAGGAACACAAAATTTTAATTAGTGTATTTTAATCATTCAGGCTTTCCGAGCTAATCCACATACCCTAGAGAATTCCCGAGATGCAGCACTGCTCTGCTTTACCATTTATTGTTGAGTCTATTATAATTACTGTTAGCAGGTGGGGACTGGGAGATGTTTATTATGAGTTTTTCATCTTTAGTATAATTACCGAAAAAAACAAAATAAAAAGATGTTGGTGCATTTTGTTTTCCTAGAGGATTTTTTTTTTTTAGGGGGATATTCTTCCCATTCCTTGCAGGCAGGTGCTCACCAATTACTGCCTTTTTCTCTGTTTTAATTTATTTTGTTGATCACTGACTCACCTTTACTTTTTCAGGATGGAAGTAGAAGCCAGTGGCTCCTGGATGGAGTGAGCTTACCTAATTTAGGGCAAGAGATTAAGCTGGGACAGAACTAGACACGCTCAGGATTCCAGCCACTGTGGGTGGGTAGAGTGTGCTCAAGAGGGACATCTCCATTTGAGAGTTTGTTTGTGTTTTGCTGCTTTGCTGCCATTTCTTAAGTTAAGTTGTAGAGTTTCATCAGCATAATTGATAGGAGTCATGAGCAGATGGGAAAACGTGCCTGTGTGCAGGTGTAAATGCCCGAGTGCCACTGCTGTATGTGCAGAAGTGTAGGTGGGCACCTTTGAATGTGTTTCTGAAGGATTCAGTGACAGTCACAGGGATATGCACAACCCTTCCATGAGCAGAGCATAGTGAGGTGCTACATCTTTGGTGCACATGGAGTTTCCAGTGTGAAGAAGGAAGGAGGATGATTCCCTGAGCTCTGAAGTAAAATGCTTTCAGCAGGTGAGCTTTTCATTCATCCTGGCCTCTGCAGAAAAAACTAACACTGCCTTTTGAAGCCAAACTTTTCTGTGTGATCCTTGTAACAAGATTCTGGCCTCTTGTTTTGCAGCTGTGGCTTATACCAGGGTGAGGAGTGTCTGTGCCTGTCCTCCAAAACCAGCTTCTAGGCAGGCAGGTACCTTCTCCAAGTACAAATGCCTGGGAAAGGAGTGAGAGGGTATGCACAGGCTGCAAGCAGTACTGTTCCCTCCTCTTGGATGAGAGCTGGGACAGGTGAGTCAGTTTGATGGCATTAGTTCCCCATTATATGCCATGACATTAGGTAACATTTTTTATTTTATAGTCTATGGAGTTCTCCAGGAATTGAAACAGATTCTCATATCCCTGCGCGAAACCCCTTTAGAGAGGTTGCATTTCAGCTGCCATGGTTTAGTTGAGGTGTTACGGCATGGGTTGGACTCGATGATCTTGAAGGTCTCTTCCAACCTGGTGATTCTGTGATTCTGTGATTCAGCTGCTTCGATCTCTGCCTGGTGACTTCTGCCTCGTTTGATGTCTGCTCCCATGTCATTTGAGGAATCAGCTTGTTTCAGACTATCCAAAAGCTAATGCCCCACCCCACCCCCACCTTGCCTCTGTTCCGCTGG
Source organism: Cnemophilus loriae (assembly GCA_013397755.1). NCBI lineage: Eukaryota > Metazoa > Chordata > Aves > Passeriformes > Corvidae > Cnemophilus > Cnemophilus loriae. The sequence goes on along the minus strand of VZTF01007037.1, from coordinate 776,253 downwards.
CTCCAAGGGTTGAAAGTCTGGACTAAGAAACCTTAATTGAGAGCTCAGAGGGATTTTACAGCGAGGTGTGTTTTTAAGCCTCTCTTTATCCATATCGAAGTCTGCAGTTAGGAATCTCCCAACCAAATTTCCGTGTTCAGGGTGTTCTCTGGGAAAATGCCATGCTAATTCTGGACAGCTCTGGTCAGGGATGCCCCACATCTGTACTGTGTGTTCACTGCCTCTTCCCACCTTACAGCTGAATCAGAGAAATGAGCCCTTTCTCTGTCTTACACTTAAAAGGCTGAGTGTTAACATTTTCTTCTCCTTGATGACGATTTTCAAGTTTTCCTGGAAAATTCCACATCTCTGCACGAGGCCAAGGCTCTGGCTGGGGTGAGACCAAGCAAGATTAATTAATAAAGCTCAGTAGCTTACACGGGAACTCTGTAATATAATTATAGCTTCTGTAAGAAAAGGCCCTGGAGTCGAAGAGGTCTGTGAGAATTGCATGGGGTTCGGAAGAGTATTCTTTGAGCCCCCATGCCCCTAGCTTGTCCTTCCCCTTACTTTTAAGTTCAGGACTTTCTGTGCCCCCAAGTGCCCTTTGCTTCTGAACATGTCTTTGGTCTTTGCTGCTGGTTCTTCATGCTGCCAGCTTACCCCCTGAAACTGCTCCTAGGCTCTTCCAATTGAGAGGGGCATCTGCTCCCAAGCTCAAACCTGCTGGCTTTGGAGGTCTGTGTATCTTCTGAGTTCAGCACAGCCCCAGAGTCTGGCTGTCAGCAGGGACAACTCCTGGGTGGTGTGGGGATATGCACCTCTCCCTTCTCCTCCATTTTTTCCCTTCCAGCTTTTTGAGTTGTCTTCCCCTTGCTCCAAAGAGGAAAACTCTTTGTGTCTCCTCCCACACCTTCCTGCATCCTCCCCAGATGCTGCCATCCTGCTCTACTGGGCAGCACCAGCTCTGGGTGAGACAAGTGCCTGGAGTGAGCTCCATTGAAACATCCAGGGCAGCTGGGGACGGATCCATCCCCAGGGAGACAGTGCTGTGAGCCCAGAGCTGCAGGGGGAGGCTTTTCTTCTGATTTCTCCAAACTTTCCCACCCTGGCTGCGGCTCTACAAAGAGGCCCTGGCCCCGTGCGCGGGGCCTTCCGCATGAAGGGGTCTCGCCAGCTCCTCTTTATTGAGTCTTCAAGCACTGGCAGGACACTCCATTAAAAAGCCATTCGCTTTTGTGTCCCCAGGCCCCCAGCCGGCTCCTGCTCATGTGACACTGGCCACAGTTGTAAAACAACAACATAAATAGTTGGCAACTACTGAGGGTTTTTTCAAACCAGGGTCGTCATAGCAACTTTCCCCAGTCAATCACTGGTGAGGCAGCCTGCCAAGGGGTGTGCTGAGTGGCAGGGCAGCCCCGCTCCGGAGGAGCCCTGAGCAGGGAGCTCTCAGGGATCCCTGTCACCAAGACTCATCAGCCTGCTCAGATGCTTCCTCCGTTAGTGAAATGCAGACGCCTTCACTGTGCAGAGCTGGCACAGGAACAGAAGACATCCAGTCCTCCATCCCAGAACTTCCCTGAGCTTGGACCCAGGCTCCAGGGTCCCTGTTCCTGCTGGCAGAGTGCCATAGGGAGAATCCCTCGGCACCCGGCATCATGCCAAAGGGGGCATCCAAAGCTCCCCCCAGTTTGGCACAGCGCCAGGGGGGGCATCCGAATCCCCCCCGTGCATGGCATGTTGTCAAGGGGCATCTGAGTCCCTCTGCCTGTGGCGCTGTGCCAGGTGGATCAGAACGTGGCACACTGTCCTTGCAAGTGGCTCCATGCCAGGTCTGATCAGCAGTATCAACCACTGTTGTGTCTTGCAGGATATAGGACCAGGAAGTGACTTGACACTTCTTTAAACTCCTGGGTTTGCAGGAGGGTGCATGAATCCCATAGGTTCTTGCCTGAATGAAGGAGGTGGCGCAGCTGGAAAGAGACAGCAGTGCTTAGCAAGGGAGCTGTAAGTCACACCTTTGTGGCATATGGTTAGGGAAGCAGGATGGCCCCCCCACCATGGTGCAGGGTCCAGCTGCCACTGGGAGCAAGCAAAGGGAGCATCTCCTTTGCTCCTCCCATCCCATCCCATCCCATCCCATCCCATCCCATCCCATCCCATCCCATCCCATCTCTTCTGGCCTTTGGAGAACCTCAGTGCTCTTGGGCTGTCATGACTCTGCTTTTATGACTTTGTTGGCTTTTCTTGTACATCCTGAACGCTTCACGAGTCTTGTGAGCCACTGTCCTAGACTTAGCCCAGAGCCCGTAACTGGGCAGTGCAGGCAGCCAGTCTTGGCTGGACTGCTCCCACCTGTGCAGATAGCGATGGCCTGTGCTCCAGAAGATGGTACTTGCTGTCACTGCTGTCCCATGGCAGGGGTTCTAAGAAAGCAGACCTTGGGCTGCCGTTGTTGTCATCACATCTCTCTACTTGAGGTTCCCTGGCTGCCTTGAGTGACTCCTGGAGGGGAGGAATGTTAAAAATCTGCTCTTGTAGTAAGCTGGCACCATATCCAGCCACCGTCTGCTCTGTGCCAGAGCTTAGTAAAATGTTGGCAAGGACTGCAGCTCTGTACTCAGGCCCCCCTTTCCCCTTTTGTCTCAGTTGGTTTGGCAATTGCATGGTGGTAACACAGCTCAGGGTGGCACAGGAGCTTTGCTGCCCATATGCAGCTGGAAAGTGAAAAGGGATTTCCAGGCAGAGCAAATGATAAAGGGAAATGGAATGTGAGGGTCTGTGGCAGCAGGCCAGGGGCATGCCAGGCGTATGCCAGGCGTTTTGCTAACCCTGGCACATTCACTGTGGCTGGGGAGATGCTAAGGATGGATGTGCCCTATCCAGCGGCTGGAGAAGGTGCCAGGGGTGTGTTGCTCCACAGGTGGCCGGGTCCTTTGGCTGCTGCTGAAGCTGGGATCTGAGGGGGCTCACGAAGGCAAGCAAGGAGCTGCTAGGCTCTGTGCAAATCTTATTCGTTGGCACTGCAGTTACAAGCATGGTAACTGTTGACTGGGGCAAGGAGGAGGGATGCCGGTTCCTTCACTTTGTTGCTTTGCATCTTTGTCACTCTGTCTCAGTTCTCTCATTCATTTGTTCTTAATTATTTGTTAATTTCCTTCCCTTCTTCCTCAATTTGTTCTCTCAGTCATCTGCTCTCTCATTTGCTTTTTCTTTCTTTTGTTGCTGTTGTTTGCCACTTAATTTCCTTCTTTCATTCCTGTCGCTCTTACTTGTCCTCTCTCATTCCTTCTGCTTTTTTCTCTTCTTCCCTCTCTCCTCCCCTGGGCATTTTCAGTATCTGTGGATTTTTTTCTTGTGTCGTTTCTAATCCCAAGTGAGTTGCTTTCCTCCAGAGAGACACCTCACTATTCCATGCACAGCTCCTCAAGCTGCTGCCCCTTTCGTGCTGCACTTGGCAGGTGTCCCTTACCTTTGGGCTTTAAACTTTGAGGGTGGCTCCAGTGAGCGAACACCTCATGGGGCTTACACTGAGAAGGGAAGGAGAGAACCACACTCACATCCTACCCTGAGCAGAGGTTCAAGGCCAAGTAACTGCGGTAGCTGGCCCTGCTCCTTGCCCTTGTGGGGTGCTGTGCTGGATGTGGCCCTGGCAGAGGAGCGATGAGGAGGTGGCAGAGCCAGGTCCATGACCTACACCTGGGCGATGTGTACGTATGCCGGGGTGTGGAAGGCCCTGGCTGCCGGGGTGGGCCTTGGCTGCAGGCACACTTGCACGTGCTGCTGCGCTCATCTGCGCTGGTGCTGAGGTGCCAGCACCTGCCTCCAACCCACCTCCGCTCCCGCTTCCCTTCGCCCGCCTTCCTCTGAGCAGATTCTCCCGGCTGCGGAGCATTGAGACGCAGGTTTGGCTCCCCACGCACCTGCCTGCGCGTGCTGACGCCCGTGCGGAGGTGTGTGCCCGCGGCCTGCCCATGGGCCTGGGTGCTCCCTGTCCTCCAGCAGCTCCCACATCCGCTTACCGTCCTTGGCACACATTTTGGGAAGGCACATGCCTGTGCACATCTGCACTCACATGTCACCGGCATACACGCCACTCCGACATGCGCCCGGGCTGCCTCCCCTGTGCACAGGTTGCCATGTGCATTCCCATGCACTGGGCTCACATGCTGCCATGCAGTAAATTATCTCCCCCTTGCAACCCACTGCCCCCTCCCCAAAACCCAGGCCAGCTAAAGTGCTGTAACATAGTAGCTTCGTGAACTTCAATTCAAAGGTTAATATCAAAATCTGGAGCGGATTACCTAAAAATTACTTACAACACCATTAAAATTCTGAACTCTTTTTGTTGTGGCTGTAAATTAATTTAAAATGTCAGTTTTTTTGAGAAATCCAATAAGAAATTGAGCCAACGGAGCAATCTGTAAACTGTCTGGCACACAGGAAAGTGTGTCTTTTCAATCGACAAGAAAAAATATGGGGCTTAACTGGAACCATATGGCAGCGCACTTGAGAGAAATCTGCTGAAGAGGAGGGAGGGGAGGGGGAACCCAAGCAGGCAGGAGCAGCAGGAGAGCTGGCGGCTTGTGTGGGAGAGGAGCTGAGGCTGCCCAGCACAGGGACCGGTGAGACAGGTGCATGGAGAGGACAGGCCCTAAGGAAGAGGGACAGCTCTTGGCTCTACAGAGACCCGCATGCCAAGGCATCCCAGGCAGAAGGTAGTGGAGCTGTTCCCAAGGTCCCCGCAGGCATGTGCTGGTGTGAAGGGGCATTGTGTGTAGCAACGGGGCTCTTTGAGCTAGGTAGGGGACACAGAAGGGCTGAGCAGTGAGGGCAAGTGGGAAATGAGGTGTTTAAGTGGGTTTTCTGTGGTGTCTGTGCCCCTTGCTGGCCCACAAGCATCCTGCAACCCAGTTCTTTCAGCTGCCTCTCAGCACAGCCCCTCTGGTTGTTGTCCCCCTTGCCAGGAGGTGTGGATGGCATGGATGAGGGGTGGCTTCTTAGCTCCAACCCAAAGGTGAGGTGGGCACTGGGGGGCTGGTGGGGAAGGGCTGCGACTCCACATCCCCTGCCCCAGCCCCAGCCCCCTCTCCTGTGGCTCAGATCCTCACAGCATTCCTTGAGCTGGTGAGAAACCCAGCTTCCCCTCTGTGTCTCCTGCCTGCCGACATGTGTTACCCATTAGGCCTTAATTTCAGAAGATTTACAACACATTAAGTAATTTGTAGGTTATTTCAACTTTAATCTGCTGAAGTCGAGAAAATCAAAATTAAATTCAAAACACACGGATCTTCAAAGTACTGTATTGGGGATGGGAGGGGGTTGTGTACCAGCCCTTGCTTGTCTCTCTTCCAGTGTCACTGCCACAGTGTCTCTTGCCCTCACCACGATGCTGCCCTTCCCACCACCTTTGCTAGTAGCAGGGGCAATGAGAGCCATACAGATGGGTTTCAGGAATCTCCTAGTTCTGCATAAGGGGTATCAATAATCACAGAATGATGCCTTTTGGAAGTCCTCAGCCTGACTGACCACCTCCATGGCACAAGAGGGAATGCCCTGGTCCTGACAGTTTCTGTTCTGTCTGTGATCATGTCTTTCATGAGCTTGAGTGGCAGATGCACAGATGCTCCCTGGGCTCTGAAGCCAAGGACATTACCTCTCTGTCCCTCACTTTCCTGTGCTGGGAAGAGCACCATGCCTTGTGAGAGTGTTGTCAGGCACTTAGATGTTGTGGAAAGAGAGGCTGTCAGCCCAGAGGAGCTAAAACAGAGGTGGGGAGCTGGGGACAACTGCTGTGACAGGTTCTTGCTCCTCTTCTACATTTACTGGCCAAGGGCATTTGTGCCACTCTGTCCCTCTTCCTGCATTCCTCTTTTATTCAGCAAGTATTCCTCTTGCTGAAAAGGGACTTGGTCCCCTTCACCTATTCTTCTTCCATCTGCAAGTAAGATCACAGGAACCCTGTCCACATTGTGGATCTGTGGTTGGAGAATCCCTGTGGGATTTATCCAACATTTCCATGAGCCTCCTACCCATAACAGGATCAGATCATTGACAGCTTTCAGAACTGGTCTGAAACTAGTCTAACCATTTCTTTTAGTGATTAGAGAATCCAGAGCTGAGATCTTCCTTAGACTCTTGGGGTGGGATGATGCACTAGTTGAATCACAGAACTGGGAGTCTTTTCTGATGAACAGAGGCTGTTAAGGCATTATCTTGGGGCTCAGGAGATCTAAGATTTGTCTCAGCTCTCTACTATGCCAAGTTTTGTGTTGATCTAAAGCAAATCTCTTACCTAATTTGTGCCTCAGTTCCTTGCCTGTGTAGTTGAAATAACACTCCAGGAGGAAAGTTAATAGGAAGGATGTGTTGGGTGTCAAACTCTGCCGTGCTGAGGGGCTGGGCCTGGTGTGGCTCCTGGAGTGGAGTCCCCAGGTGGTCTCAGTGCCTCAGTTCCCCCATGTGTGCAGGGAAAAAAATGACTTTTTTTCTCTCCCTGGACTTTGATGAATGGAAAGTGTATGTGTCACAGCTCTGCTATTTCGCACTGATCTCTCCACCCACATCCCAGACAGTTTCCGGGTTCCCAGCCCACCAAATCCCTCAGGCATCTCTTCAGGGGCCCTTTCCTCTTCCAGTTGAGTGCTGCCTTATCCCAGAGCTGGGTGGCGGGGTGCAGCAGACATCCCATTTGGGAGCAATCCAGAACTGCTGAAAGGCTGAGCGTGCTGATGAGTTGGTTTTTGTGCGTCCCTGCATTGCAAGGGTGCTCAGCCCAGAGCTGACTTTGTTGTCTTGACTGTCTGTGAGCCAGATCCCCTGGAAGTTGGCTTTATCAGGAAATGTGTCACTGAATTGCACTTAGGGAGACAAGCACTTTTGAGGGTGATATCCCCAGTTCTGCTCCAACAAGGAATCTGGACGTGCAGGAAGCATGTTACACTTCATCTGCATCTGTAGGTTTTCCTGCTTCAGGCCTGAATACCTGGCTCCGTCCATTTCATATTCTTGCCTGTGCTGGGAAATTTTTATCAGTACCATCACAGATTTGTATTTTCTCTGAGATTATACTTCACACGCCTTACACAGCTGCTCTGACCTGTTTAAAGGGGGTGGATGTGGATACAGATGTGTTGTGTGACTGTGTTTTGTACAGACCACTGGGCAGCCATCAGAATAGTAACTTACAGTCCCTTTTGATCTGGGTTGGTTTTAAACCAGATGTCAAAGCATATATGCTGTAAAACAGAAATTGTTTCATTAGTCTCTGAGAGTGCATCTCCTGGGTCTTCTCCTTGCAAGGAAGAAAGAAAAGGATTTGTGTAGAGCAGTTTTCTGTTAACCCTTATGAAAAGTCTTGTGTAAAAAAGGTTAAAATTTATTTTGATATGTATTAGCTGGTCAAGCTAAAACCTGGAGAGCCTCTCAGATTCACGTTAAAGGTACAACCTGTGTTACCCATGCAAAGCATGTCTCTGTTGAACTAGATGCCAGAACTGGTGACTTCATTAAGACCCAGATTTCACTTCAGTTTTAATGGTGTCAGGAATCTGCTGTCTTTCTTAGTGTGGACCTATCCTAACACCCTGAAAGTTAAATAAAATGCTTCTACCTACTGCTCACTCAGCTACAGGTAGTGGTGAGAATTTTTGCGTCTTTTTTCTAGGGAGTGCTGGACCTGGAGGCATGCAGGGAGATCTTTCCCCAGCACAGGAATGCCATTTGGCAGTTAGTCTGGACTACGAGGCTAAGATGTGCTTCTGTTACTACCCAGCCCTTTCAGCTTTCTCCCACCTCCTGCTCATAACTGTGTAGGCTGATGTGCTAAGTTGATGAAGGTTTAGAGAAAATTTAAGGATCCAGTGTTGGAGAGTGTTATAGTGGAACATGAGCACACACCCTGACAGCCATGGATGCCATTTAATTCAGGTCTAGTGCCCTTAATCCTCTTGTAATGATCAGCAAAAGTTCAGACTTTATGCAAAGTGAAGGAGCATTAATTGCCCTTTTCAAGCAAAGGGGAAATCAAGTCACAGGAAAAGTTACATGAATAATTTTCAGGTGTTCATGAGCCTTTGGCAGAGCAGGGAGTGGTTCTTGAGCACCCACCTCTCAATCCTGTGCTCTAACTTCCAGATCAAACGTTCCCAGACTTCTTTCAGTGGATGGGAGGCAGCTGAATAGAGAGTTGGCCTGATTGATGCCCTTTCTGTACATAATCACAGAATCTCCCTGTGGCAATTCCAGCAATTGCTTACGTGGGAGGTAATGGCAGGAAAATACTCTTGGTAGGATTTGTATGTGCTTTGTGTTTGCCTAAACCTGATCTCCTTGAAGTCCCAGAAGTTTGACTCGACGCTTCAGTGCCAGCAGAATTGACCCTAGTGCTGGGCAGTTTTGCAAATTTGTGTCTTCTCAATTGCTTTGAAAGCTGGTGGGGAGCTGAGGAAGTGAGGAGGACCCATCCACAGAAGTCACTTTTCCATCAGCTGATATTCCAGGGCAAGTATCAAACACCAGCAGCTGGGAACCTCTGCTTTTAACCCTTCTGCCTTTGGAATATGTCCTCTCTTGCGTCCTTAAGCATCTTAGATTCTAAAATATGGTAATCTTTGGGTCTTCTGCTCACCAAAGGGTGCAGGGCAGAGGGAGATGCATGTTTTCCCTCAGGGACAGCACAGCCTGTGCAGTGTCAGGTGAGCAGCACAGCTTGGCAGCCTCCTGCTGCTGCTGCTGTGGGCTTTGACCAAGTCTAAGGTCTCACAGCTCACATGGATGTGCTCAGCAGTGCCTTTAAACCAGCTGGCCACAGTGTGAACAGCACAGACTCTGGTACAGGCTGATTGCCCAGGGCTCCATTCAGCTTCTCTGGAAGGTTTTGCTGCCAGAGCTGCTCAGCCTGAGGTACTCAAGAGAACTGCAGCATAGACACAGCCTTGGTGACTTGCTGTGCCCTTTTCCACCCTCTCCCTCTCACTGTCCTCTGTGCCTTATGCTCGGGTGGACAAAGAAATGGTGCACGCTGTAAACAGTCATGTGCTTCGTTTGGCTGAGACTAGGATAGATCATTTGTCCAGTTCAATATCCAAAGGAACATGGGAAAGTCTGGGTGTGCTCTTTCCCAGTCTGGCGGTGTTTGGTTCAGTGTCTTTGGACCAAAGCCACTTCCTGGCTGATCTGCTAAGTTCGAATGAGTTATGGAAGTGGAGAACGTGATCCAGGAACGCCGAGCTGTGGGTGGTGGTGATGAGATCCCAGTTCAGTACATCCTATATGGGCACTTCTTGAAACTTCAAGGTAGTGTGATGCTTCCTCAGCACCGTTTGTAATAGTGCAAAGAGAGCAAGAGAAGACCGACACTGGTAACTCCTGAGGCTTTTGGGGGATAACAGAATATCTTGCCCAGAAAGCACAAAAGGGGTCATGAAAAGCTGCTTCTGAGTATCTCTGCTGGTTGGGCTGGGGAGGGATGCAAGCTGGAGGGGCTTGACATACAGCGGGAAGGAGGCCTCGGCTCATCCGAGCGTGCCAGGCAGGTAGCTGGTTGCCCTGTTTCTCCTTGGTGTCTGCTAGTCTCCGAGTCCTGGTTCACAGCTCCCTGCAATCCAGGGATGGAGGAGATCCTATGAAAATGATGATATGTGACAATCAGTCACAGCAATTAGTGTTTTGGTTAACAGGCCTTTTTTGTTTTCTCTCACCCAGACAGAATGTCACAAATAAATCCTCGCCTGCATTTGCATATTAATTGGATCGGAGACGTCAAGCATCTTTCATTAAAGAAAATGATCTGCATATTTGGAGACATAAAATAGTTATTTTGATGGGTTTTTTTCATAAGATCAGGGGGTGGGGGAGGAAGGTGATGGGAGCAGTGGAAATTGAGGTAGAGTGAAGGCAGAGAAAGCAGCTTTTGTGGTTAACCCCTTGTGGCCCAGAACTAGCTGGTGCCCAAAGCAAAAATAATAATAATAAAAAGAAATAAATGCTGGATCTCAGAGCAGCTTGTAGAGCACTGCACCATTCTCTCCATAGCTTTGTTCTTGAGCCCACAGGGATGCTAGGTAGCCACAAATGCACTTCCAAAACATCTTCCGCTGTCTAGTCCAGCCACAGAGCTGGGTTGTTACAGGGCCCTCCTTGTCATCTCCCTTTCCTGACAGCACCTTGGCTATCCTGACGGCTGCTTCCTCTCAGGGTGTCCCAATAGAAGGTCTTTCAGATGGCAGGGCTGCAGGATTTGTGTGCAGTGGGTGGCCTGCGTGCCTGAAGCAAGCAGTGGCGATGGGAGAGCGACCATGTGCCTGGGGGAACACCCTGGTCACAAGGGAGGGAGATTCTTGTGGTCAGGTCCTGCTTCTGCTACCCCCAGCTCAGGTGAGGGAGGTGCCAGAGGGCTGGGATGGGTGTTGGTTCCACAGCTGTGACCTTCTCCTTCTCTCTTTCTATGGTCTCTTCTGATTCGAGGCAGGGGTAAAATTTTCCCCTGTTCAAGTCAGTGGTGGTGTATGTCGTCGATAGGAGAGTCCCCTCTTTAACTCCTGGATTTCTACCCCTACCCCAGCCTTCGGTACTTTTGGCAGCAGCCCAGGGCAGGATGTAAGGAACGTGATCCTCTACTTTGGAAACTGACCGGGGAATTTCTATAGGCAGCATGCAGTGGCTTGAGATGGATTTTGGCTAGGACACTGAGGTTAACACTGCAATGGTTCCAAGGGTACATTCACATGAATGTAAATGATCATGTTATGGCAGATCAGCAAGTTGGCGCTTGTTAGCTGTGCTGCACTGTGGGACTCTGAGAACACTACTTGCCTGTTGCAAATTCCAGGTAAAATGTATTCGCCTGAAACTGATGCAGACGTGGACTGAGGGACTGGGTTCTCCTTTGCAAGTTTCCACGGCATTGGTGAGTGCCCTTGTCCACCTGCTCACACAGAAGACTCCCTCCCTTGAGCCCAGTCCTATCCTTTCCAGCCAGTCTGATAGTGTGGACCAAGACCTCACCAAACTCATTTCACTGAGGTATTCCTAAAGACAAGCTGCTCCGAACCAGCAGGTATGGCAGCAGCTTTGGTTTTGCAGGTTCCAAATCCCTTTTTCTTCAGAGCTGCCCTCAGGAGTCTCAGCTGAGCATTGCAGAGGAACACAATCTTGGGATTCCCTGCCCAGTGCTGAGGATGACAGGAGCTGGCAGCCTCATCAAGGCACAGCAGAAAGTGTCCTCTGGCCCCAGGATGCTTGGAGAGGAGCCCATGGAGGGCTCCCTGCCATTCCTGAACAGTGGTTTGCATGCACAGCCCTAGCTCCCCACAGGAATGCTTCCTGGGATGGGGTCAGGGAGATACAGTCACCCCAGGACACAGGGAATTTGGTTCAGAAAGCCCATCTGCCTTCTGGGCAGAGCATGGCACTCAACTTGGTACAGCCTGGCATGAGCAGATCCCTCTGAGGCCATGTTTTCCTGCGGGAGTTTCCCCAAGTGCCAAACACAACTTGGTCTTGAAGCTGAGAGAGTAAGGACAAAGCAGAGGCTCTGGTTAGACAAGTACTCCAGAGCTGTCAGTAATGGAATGTGGGGGCTGCTGGGGTAGGTTTAAGGAAATCAGCTGGGAATAGATGAGAGATAATTTGCCGTATCAGAGTGCAAGGAGCAGGTCTCTCTGGGCCTCTGAAACCACTGCCAGAAGGTGGGGAAGGCAGTGAAACCCAGAGCATGTGAGTGCTGGTTTGGGGACTCAGCTTCTTTTCTTGGCTTTGCCATGACCCATTTAACCTTAAACAAGTCATCAAGAGATGAAATCACCTCTCTCAGCCTTGATTTCCCTTTGCCTACCTCTGATATTTTAGCCCAACCGCCTCAGGCTGTCTCATCCTCAGAAATCACCTGATGCACAAGGGGTCAGGCGTAATGAAGCAGCCATAAAGGAGGGTCCAAGGTTGCCTTTCCTCTGTGCTTGGAATCTCTGCAGGAAAGGCTTTGGCACATGATAAAATCTTCAGGGCACTCTTTAGTAGGAAGATTCAGCCCCTGGCTCCAGAGAGCTCTGTCCTAGATGAAGGGACCTTGTTTCACACCCCTGTACTGCCTCATTTTGCAGAAAGACCTGTAATTAGCCATGATTCCTCTCTTTACCCCACACATCAAGGCATGTTGCTGGGGTTTTTTTCAGAATCCTGATCCTAGGAAGCCATCAGTATCCAGGAAACTTTATCACACACACTCGAAATAACCCAGAAAGCTGCCAGCCCCATATTAGGGAATGAATCCCTGTCAGAAAGTAAAGTGGATGCAAAATTTATTGACAGGCTACTGTGACTGCAGGCAATTTGTGACCCAACTCCTTCCTTTACCTCCACCACCCCCGTGAACAACAACCCAAATACCCTCTTCTGTCCTGCAGCCTTTATATTTAGCATGTCTGTGTCCCTTGTCTCAGCTCCCAACATTCGCAGCACGCTCGGGAGCCTTCCCAGGGGAACAAAATACAGCTGCGGGCAAGGAGGTCGGCACAGTGTCCCTCCCTGTCTGCCCCACATCCAGTCCTCTCCATCGTCTCCCGTAGCTCAATACAAACTGGGAGAAAAACAACAAAAACAACAAAATCCCAACACCCGTCAGCCTAAAAGTTCTTTTCCTGAGCCCAAACTGTGGCAGAGGGTTGCTGTCCTCATTGCTCCAGTGCAAGGCAAGATGAGTTGGTGGTTGGAACAGGAGGTGTATGGGAATGAGCTACTCGCTGGCTCTGCTAACGCCAGGACATGTTAATCTTTAATGACTAAGTTTCCCCATTTGTAAATCTCTACCATCACTGCAGCCTCCAAAAGCCTTTCATGTCTGCTGGTGAATTTCCTGGAGAGGTTCATGGAGCTTCTGTAGTTTCTGTTGGTAGTGTAAAATTCTACTTGAAGCAGGGATTTGGGATACTTGCTTGTGACTTTTGACAAGAGGATTTGTTTATGAATTTTGTTCTGCTCCTCCTTATGAGGAAGGATAGGCACTCAGGAATATCATCTGTGAGGTAGCATGGGCTTAGGCGTGAGTTGCTGTAGAGATGTGAAATGTCACTGTACTATATATGTATTAGGATCTAGAGAAAAGAAGGGAAGTGTAGGATGTGCGTTAGCAGTTGAATTGCACATGGAAATTTTTCCCTTGCGGTTCTCATGGGAGGCAGGTATCTCTCAGGCTTGTGCTGTACCAAAGCACGGAAAGGTTCAGTGTCAGACCATGGCCATCAAGGGATCAGAGGCTCAGCTCTGAGGACAGGATTGGTTTGGGGAGAACCGCGCCTCTCCGAGCAAGACTTTGTAGTAGAAGAGGGTTTGGTGGTTTGTGGCACATCCAGCTCAGCGGACGGGAACTACAGATTGTCTCTTCGGCACCTGCTGTCCTTTAGCAGTCGGACGGCACCATCAGTCATATCCAGACACCATCAGGAAATTATTCCCAATCAATTATAATTGCTCTTCACCTACTTCCTGTATAAATCACTGATGTTTCACTGCAGATGCCAGTGAAACAGAGGAGCAGGAGTCTCTTCCCTCGACTTTCTGCCTGTGTCTCAGGCCCACCCACTGAGTTTCTTGGGATGGCCCTGCCATTCTGAGGAGCAGCCAGTGACTGGGATTTAAAAGCACTGGCATGTTTTATTGCTTCTGGAAGCAAGGGACGGATAGCAGGAGGATACTATGTGCTCTTCATGTCTCTGTGATCCATGGGCGGGTGGGGAGAGGGGCTGCGAGACAGAGCCCACACCTCCAGCATTCAGCTGGCAGAGGTTTTATGCAGAGGCAGTGGAAGCAGAGATCTCATTAGTGCTGGATTAGGTCCTAAAACAGCCTTTCCCAATTCAGTCCTGTGTGGAGTTTACCAGACAGGTGTTCTCACTTTCTTATTCATTCTTCTTCTCCATCCTCTCCTTGTTTCTTCTTCTTCATCTCTTCCAGGCTTGTTTGTGTGCTTAGCAAGGAGAGGGACTGGTGTTCAGAGTTGGATTTGAAGCCAAGTAAGAGACCTGCTAAGGCAGGCGACACCTAATGCTGTTTGATTTTCATGGTATCAAAACATTATGAGCTCTTCTTTTGAAATCTCAGCAGTGTGTAAGATGGAATAAAACACCTTTGGGGAAGGGAAGGTCAGAGACTGAAATATCCTTTTGGAGAAGGGCAGAAAGCCAGGCTGGAAAGGCGAGATGCATGGAGACTGTGAAGGGGGAAAAGGAGTGGGGTGAGGGAGGTGAGGAGCGATGCCAGGAGGCCGAGGCTGGGCACAGAGTGGGATTGCGTGTGGCGGTGGAGCCATGCCAGTGCAGATCCCGTTCAGCTGGCGCAGCCAGCGCTGGCTGGGCCAGAGCGGCAAGGAGATGCATGGCCGTGGGTGTGTGGTGGTAGGGAGCCCGGTCAGGTGAGAGCGCGCTGGGGCAGGCGCAGGCGGGCGGCTGCAGCAACTTCCAGGCGGATGATTATTTTATGGAGTCCTCAGAAGTCCAAAGTTATGTGTGTTTGTTAAGCGCCGTAACGCTGAGTTTATTTAATGTGGTTTTAACTGCTGCATGCTTTTATAAATCAAAATAATTAAAAATAATAAATTTGAAGGTTAAACAACAGCCTGTGCTGTGGCAGAGGAGAGAGAATGTCTCTGGGCTGTGTTTGCGGGGAGGGAAACAGGGGTTTCCAACGGCTGCCTGCACTGCTGTCACATCGCTAGGGGGATGGGGGAAGGTTTCAGGCTGGTGTAGCAGGCAAAAGGCAGTGCCAAAGTCCAGGCTGTGGCACAGCCATATCCCTTCATACCCTGTCAAGGCCATCATGAGGAAAAGCATATCCAAGAGGCAATGGCAGCCCCAGTTGTGTCCTTGTGACAGACGAAGATCACTGGTTGTCTTCCTCTTCTCCTAGTTTTAAAGCACCTACAGACACTTGGGTTTGCTGTACTCCTCATAGGATTTTCCGGCTATCGATATTCTTGTTGTTGCAGGGCATTTCTATTGATGCCACATCTCAGCCTGCATTATTTACACAGAGCTATTGAATCTGTCCCAATATTCAGGACAGCCTGACAGAACCCAGCCTCCCTCTTTAAAGGTTAAACAGGCCAGGCCCCCTCACAACATGGACTTGGGGCTTGAGAAACGCAGGGCTCCAAACACCTACCTCCCTCCACACACACTCCCTTTCATTTTAGCTCAGAAAGGTTACCCTGAGGCGCCGGGGACTGGGAAGTGGAGGGTGCTGGAGAGTGTGTGTGCCTCTTTAAATGCTCTTTGTGTCAGCGTGATAAGGAATTTGATGGCTTTATCAGAAATACCAAAGCTTTATTTAGCAGGGTGAGGCGAGTGCCACTCGGCTCCTCACAATCTGCTGATAAATTGGGAAAAAAAAAAAAAGAAAGAAAGAAAAAAAGAGGCAATGGGGAGAGGAAAGTCTAAACTTTCCTTTATTACATTTGGGCATGGCCCAGCTTTCAGGGAACATGGAGCTGGACGCATTCCATACCCGACCACAGCCGCTCTGGATGGTGAGGCCACGTGCATGTTAGTGTCCTTGCTCGAGACCAGAGCTCTTGTCAAGCACAGAAGCAGCTTGGGTTTATCCCATTTTCTCTTCTGGTGTCCCCACTGTTCACCTGGTTGTATCTCTTGCATTATCCCTTTTCTTCTTTTGTCCCCAGTTTGCTGGGTGGGTTATCTTCCCTTTCACCTCCACCCATGGTACTCAAGCATTTTTGGGCAACATCTGGGCTATAGAACGAGCCTTTGAATATAAAGGCCTCACTATTCTTTCTCCATCCCTCAGACTATGGATTTCAACAAGAGATTTGAGTTTGGCTGTTTCCTGAGTCTCATCTCCCTTACTTGGAGTTTCCCTGCCAGGTTATGTGAGTGGGAGGCACAGCACTAAGGTGAGAAAGGAGAGGCGGCTCATGGGGTCATTAGGCATGGTATGGAGGTGAATTCTGCAAAGTATTCCCTCTGCAGCATGGAACTGGCAGGGAGCTCACAGCTGGAATGGGAAACACCCCTCAGATCAGGTCTTGTCCCAGCCTGCATTACTTATCCAGCTGCAGGAGGACAGGCTGACATTTGAGGGGCATATCCACCCTTGGATTTTTGCAGTCCTCCCAGTGTCTCACTGGGCTGTGAGAGGATTTTTGTCAGTGCTCACACTGGTTCTCCTACTGATGGGCATACCTCAGAGGGGGAGTAGACATGGTTGAGGAGCTGGTTTGGGTGAGATGCTGCTCTCCCACAGCAGAGATACATGATCTGATTTATCTATTGCAGACCCCCGTATCATGGGGGCAATCAGTGAGGGCAAAGCTGAGTCACAGAAAGCTTCCCTCAATGCACTGTTGATGGGTTTGGGAAGGCAGTGCTGAGCGAGGAGTCTGGGATCACGACCCCATCCTGCCTGCACTGTGTAATGCTATCACTGCTTTCCTTCTAAATAGGCTAAATGTCGATTTGGTAGTTAAATCACAGAACTGGGAGTCAAGTCTCCTGGTCTCCAGCCACAGCTCTTCTACCAACTCCCCCATGGAAATGTGCTTCCCTCTCTTTGCCTCTGTGGAAGCACTCCATGCACATGAGCAGAGCAGCACCTGGGTTTGCAGCAGAGCAAGGAGTGTGCAGGGTTTTCCAAAGGATGCCCATTGCTATGGCTCCGTCAAGGTTGAAGGAGTTGCACTGCCTTACTGAAACAAACCTAGGCCCATGGTTCTGCAGCAGTCTGCGATCTGGGTTGGGAGGGGCTCAAGACAGACCCAGTATTTCTCCTGATCTGTGTTTATCATTAACACATGACATCTATTATATATCATTGCCATGTTTTGTTGTTCATCGCGTGCCTGCACGCAGGCCACACACATTGTGACAGCTTTGGTCCCTTCTTGATCTCATGCCTCCACACCTTTTCTTTCCATCTTTGTGTTCATTCTTACTCCTCCTCTTTCCTTTCTCTCTTTCATTTGATTTTTCCTCTCTCCTCGGCTTGCACGCATGCACACAGACAAACACATACGCATACAAAGCCCTTTCACAGTTGGATCATCTGTTTTTGGCTCTCGCCCACATCTCTTTTTGATGTGGTTTCTGGAGGGTTTGGGCCAAGTCCCCCGTTTCTCTCTCTGACATCAGGAAGCCTGCTGCAGCCTCTGATTCCAGCCGGATCTGGTTAACTCTCTTAGGAAACCTTGCCACCTACCAGACTATGACTAGTGCTCTAAGCCTGGCTGGAAAGGAGAAAGAGGGCTTGACCTGCGCTGAGTTACAGCCTGATGTTCTGGACAGTTATTCATGATTTACACTGATTTGCATGAGCCCAGAACAAGGTTCTGAGTTGATGCAGCATGGAGTGTCTGGAGGCACTGACTATGGAGCTGCTCCTTTAGAAGATGTTTCCCTTGTTGAGGTTGTGCGATTGCTTTCACTCTGCAAAGCTGGCTGCACAGGAGCAGTCCCCTGAGCTCCAGGCAGGGCTCTGCCTCTCAGCTCCCATTTTGAGGCTTCTTGTAAGGATTTAAAGCACATTTTCTCTTGGTCTCAGCCTGGGACATCTTTCGGCTTTTTTGAAGCCCTGTCTGGTGCAATGCTGTCCCTCTAGCAGGGAGGACAACCTGTTTACTTGAGCACCATGTCAGAGAGAACCGTCCATGGTCCCTGGGAAATGCAGCTGTCAGTCCCACAGGCAATTCCTCCTCTGGAAGGCAGCGTAAAGATGGTGTGATTGTGAGAGGGTGAGTAGACAAGTTTAAAAAGGCTTAACAGCAATTGGGTCTAAATTACCCCTCTTCTCTGGAAGATTTCAAAGATCCACGGTCACTTTTGGGAAGAGAGGCTTTCCTGAGTGCTCCCTGTGTGATGTCTCTCTGCGGCCGCCGAGTGGCTGCATCGCAGCTGGCTGAGCTCAGAAGTGCGGTGGAGTCCCCTGGGGGCTGCTGGGAATAGTTATGCTTTCAGCACAGAGCGGGTGGATGGGACAAAGGGACAGAGGCAGGGACACAGCCCGCTCTTCTCGACACCCTTCTCGTGAACTCCTGCCCAAGCTGCCCTCGTGGCTTGTCTCAAATCCTGTTAAGTCAGCAGCAAAACTTTCACCAGCCTCGGTAAAGAGCAAACATTTTCAGTCAGGTCAGTTCCAGGGCCAGGGATGGGGTTAGGAGGGAAATACCTGAGCGACAGTTTGCTTTAATAGAATGGGGAAGGAGGTGAGAATAGATTGCTTTGGGCATGGGTAATGGGGCATGGAGACCTCACTGACTCAGCCAGCACTGCGAACTCTGTCCTGGTCACTCAAGCTGTGGCTGCTTGTCCTCTTGTCTGAAATAAGCCCATCATCTCAGCCTGCAGCCTAGCAGGCTCATGTCCCCTGCCGCAATGCATCTTTCCATGTGGCACTAGCTGGCCTAACCAACCAGGAGCTGGGGCCGGAGGGGCTGTGGAACCTGCACTCCGTTGGCTTCCCTTGCAGCTCAGTGATGAGGTAGGGACAGTTTGCCCCGTGGCTGCCCACACAGCCGAGACGCAAACTTTGCATTTGCTGATGATCCTGGGCTAAATTTGTTCCTTTCTAAAAGGAAAATTTGTATAGAATGGGCTAAAAGACCTCAGGGTCCCCCAGTGTGGGCCTGGGGTCCTGGGATAGCATAGCTCCTCCCTGAAGCTGGCTAATAGAAATCAGTCCTGATTAGGATTAGTCCAGCCAGCACTGAGCTGGCAGGCTGATAATCTAATAAAAATTCCCAGGATTGGTTTACTCTGGGGAGGATTTGTGCTGGACGCGGGAGGAGCAGGATTAGCCCAGCTGTGTTGGAGAAGGGAGGGCAGCCCAGGGTGGGCCGGGAGGCTGCCGAGAGGGTGGGGGGAGCAAGATGGACAGCAAGAGTAAGTGGAAGTGACAGGGTCAGACTGGGCCTTTGTCCTACAGCCTGATTAGAGAGTCTGCCCCCAGTTTCTTACACTTTGGGATGTTGTCGGACAAACTGGAGCTTAAATCTGTCAGAGCGCAATAGAGATTGGAGTTGACATCCCAGGAACGTA
Organism: Cnemophilus loriae; assembly: GCA_013397755.1. Classification (NCBI taxonomy): domain Eukaryota; kingdom Metazoa; phylum Chordata; class Aves; order Passeriformes; family Corvidae; genus Cnemophilus; species Cnemophilus loriae. Next base: position 757,234 of record VZTF01007037.1, on the reverse strand, counting down.
TTCCTTGCTGTGCAGAAATCCAGCCCTGCTGGGAAAATGTGAAATGCCCACCCCAGCCCCCTCTGAGCTGGAGGAGATGAGCTCGACTTCTTCCTTTAGCTGTGCTGCGTGGTTGAGGCTGAGCAGCAGAGAGGCTTGTCCAGAAGCCGGGATCTGCCATGAGTGATCTGTGTTGAGTTCCATACTGGTCTCTCCAGCTTCAGCCCCTGATGGAGAGGAAGTCCTGAAGCCAGGTTGCTCTCCAGCTGAAATCACCAGTCTTTGTTGTGTGTGGTAGCAAAGGCACCCACCATATGTGAGTGAGAACTCAGCAGGAGATCTTTGTTCCTCCATAGTATATCAGGGTGGGCAGTAAAGCTCCTTAGTATGCAGGGAGGAGGTCTGAAGCTGCAGGCAGTGACTCTTCAGACTGGGGCTGCCAAGGACTTCTTGGGCTGCTGTTGTTGAGGAAGACCCTTAATAGGGGAGGCAGAGCAGGAAGGTAATTTTTGGGCAGTAAACTTCAGATGTTCCTGGACACAAGGCAGGAGCTGTATAGGATGCAACCCCCCTCCTTGAGTCAGAACTTCACAGAGAAATGCGCTTGGACCTACAGAGGGTGCAGATTTTGTGAGGGGGTTTTTGTCCTTTCAGCAATCTGCTGCTCCTGTGGATGGGCTGGAGCATTTCCCAGCTGAGTGGGTCTGTCTGTGGACCAGCATCCTAAAAGCCCTGGGGTCTGGTGCTTGTTTGGGACACCCTCCCCTTCAACTACCCATCTCTGTCCCCACAAAAGGTAAAAAAAAAGAAAGAAAAAGCCTCTAAGATGAAACCAGGATAACTAAATAACAGAGCTGTGTCCTCTCCAGGCTCGGGTAGCTGCATATATGATTGTCATCTTGATGAAATCCCCCCGGATGTAATGAGCTGATTTTCTGCTGTTAATATTGCATCTGCTGATGAAGGATTCGTTAGGATAATGGAACGAAGCTAAAATATAAATGACTCGCTGTCAAGAAGCAGCTTTTGCTTGTGTTCTCCTGACAGTTCCTCGGCCATGGCTAGGGAGTTTTGTGTGCTCTGCACATGTTTGCAAGGTGTGTGCGATTATTGGGTCCTGCATGTACAGGGACACACAGGTGTCAGGATATGTTCCCTATGAGCCCACTGCCTGGGTGCCCAGAACCCTCTGGCACACCATGGGCACTGGCAGGGTTCTCTGTGCCAGAGGGGACCAAATGGTGCTGCCTCAGAGAGTAGCAGCCAGGAAAAGTTGCTCCTTTGCTGGGCTGAGGCTGCCAGGAGAGGGGAGGGACTGTGTGCTGCTGGAAAAGCATCTGTGCCTTCACTCCAGGTCATTTCTGGATCTGGCATGTTCCTTTTCTCTTCCAGTTTAATTGCAAAAGTTGCTGTGTTTTCTTTCTGAACAAGAGAAGTCAGTTTAAGCACGTTATAAAGTGAAACAGATATTTGCTCACAAAGCTTTTGCGAATGCAGAGTATTATTTTCATTGGAAAATGCAAAAAGATCTTGATAAAAGTGGTCCTCATACTGCTGAACAGTAATCCAACATCTGGGCAGAAAATCTCAGAGTTCCACTGTTGGTTTGGAGAGATGAGGTTGGTTTTCCTTGCAAAAAGTAGAAAGGACCCAGCTCTGTCATTGAGGGGATTTTAACTTTAATGCAGTTTTGCACACATGACCCCAGCACTAGATAGTTTCTCATCTCAGGGCTGCGCACACATCTAAGCAGGTGTTAAATCATTGTTATCAGATGTGGAGGGGGGAAAAATTTTACAAAATACCTTTAAAGAATACCTTTTCAAGCGTCTTTGGTACCTTTGACTTTCTGTACATTTCATAAAAACATTAACCAAAAAATAAAATTGCCAACCCTTCCTTTTACCTTGAGCCTGAGGGCATTTGGTGTTTTCCCTTCAAGTCCATGGACACATGTCCAGTTCCTGGACCCATGAGAATCTCAGATTTCACTGTTTGTTTGGGTTTGGTGGGGGTTTTTTGGAGTTTTTTTGGAGTTTTTTTGGTTTTGTTTTTTGGTGGTTTTTTTTGTTTGTTTGTTTTGTTTGTTTTTGTTTGGTTTTTTTTTGTTGGGTTTTTTGGGGGGGGTTTTGTTTTTTTTTAGTTTTTAATCACGTTTCTCTCTCTTCTGATTACCAAGGGGAAGAAAAAGCATGCAAACATGAACCATAATGGCTCAAAAGTGAAATTAAAAGACTTTGTTTTCCATTATTATTTTTCAAATTCCATTTTTCAGCCAGTAATGTCAGGGATCAGAGCAGTGATTTTAGTTTTTCTTCCGCAGCAGTTTTTCTGGAAGTGCGAGGTGGTGGTGTCCAGCCCCTCTAATCTGCACATCTTTGGTGGATATTTGAACAAAGCCTGGCCTGGCACTACTTTTGGGGAGTTTCTCTCACTGTTCAGACTCTTCTAGTGAGGAACATTGGTGGTTTAATTGAATCATTCTTTACAAAAGACCGTGAATATCAGTGATGGGGGAGGGTGGAGACACAAGAAATTATGCTGGAAGTTTTGCACTGAAATGTATTTGATGGAAAACAGCCTTCTGACCAAGTGAAATTCAGAGTGTGTGGGGATAAACATACATGTAGCACTTTGTCAGCCTTTTTGTTAAAACATTTCTTTGCTTTTCTTCATGATAAACACTACATGGAAGAAAATTTTCAACTAAAAACTTACTTTCCCCAAGATATTTGTCAGGAAGAAGAATAACCTTTTCTGTCCAGCGTTCTATCAGAATCTGAGTTGTGCGAACATAAGGAAACGAGTAAGATGTAGTGACCTCCCTGGAGGCCAAATGCAAGGGACAAGGAAGCCCAGGCATCTCCTTGTCCCTGTCCCACTGAATCCCTAGAGACAATTCTGCCAGGACTTTGATATGCCAGAAAAGGCAGAACAGGGACATTTTCTAGGGGATGAGAGTTACTTGCAATGGGAAAGTGGTACAGAAAAAGTGGGAAACCTTTTGTGCTTCTGCACTTTACATTGCACAAGCTTTAAAGTCCCAAACTCACAGAGAAAGAAGCTGGTGAACAATTGCAGTTTCTTTGCTACCTCTTGGCTAGAGTAACACAGCCAGTCCCAGGAAATTGCAAGTTGTGAGCTGGGCTCCAAAAATGTGAGATCATCCTGGAGGTTTGGAGATGGAGTAGGGAAATGCCAAAGGGTATGACATTCTTGGACTTGCATTCTGAGTCCTTCAGCCTTTCTGGGCTTTTCTCTGCAGAATTAGCTTTGGCAAGGGGGAGGAGGTGGGCAGGGAGGTCTGACCAGAATCCGCCCCTCTTGGCATCTCTGAGGCTTTTTATACCAGTTGCTTAAGGGCAAAGAGCCAGATCCTGAGCCAGCATTGGTGTCAGCAGGGCCTCCGTGATTCACACACACTCGGGCTCTCCTCCCAGTGTCAGGGAAGCTCTTTTGAGGAATTTGGTTGCAAATTCAAGCATGGCTTGGCTGGGACAGAGTGTCTGTGTTATGGGAGGGACCTCTTGGCTCTGGGGCTTGTTGTCATTTGGCAGGCTCAACCTATAGCAACCAGCCTGGGGGGACAGCGCAGACTTCTCAAATCTTCTACTTTGGTTTTTCCTCCATTTCTACTCTTCTCCAGGTACCTCCAGGGCCTAGCAGGCCCTGTCACCTCTTCCCACATACCAGGTCTCTTGGGCCATCACTTGAAGCATTTCTGTATGCACGTTTCTGTGTGTCACTTATTTTTTTTCTAGGGTCCCCTGCTTCATCATTATCTTAATCAGTGTTGTGTTAAGTTTCATGCTTCCTTTGACCTTTATTTTTGGCCTGGTTATGCTGTTTATATGCCTCTGACACTTGTCCCCTGGTGCTATTGCCAGGGAAACTCAGCACTGAAGCCTTTCCCTTCTCCCCCACCCCCTTGTCCCTTTCTGTTTAATTTTTTTCTTTCCTTTTTTTTTCTTTTTTTTTGTCTTTTAACATGGTTTTCCTAAAAAGTTTTTTAATCAATCAAATTTGAGGCAGAAAATAGGCTTGGTCACGCCTGGTCCTTGGGTCGTGTGACACTCACTCAGGGTCCTGACAGCTCCTCAAAGGGGGCACCCGGGACGGGGTGTGGGGGGGGGCAGCAACGCGTTTCCCCAGGAAAGAGCCCGTTTCCATGGCACTGCCCCCACCTCTCCGCCATCCGCCAGCCCGACGTGGGCCTGAGGCTCTTCAAAAGGGGCGTTGGGAAGCGTGCGTGTGTGCGGGGCCGGGGAACAAAACGGAGGCGCGGGGGCGGCGGCGGCGGGGGCTGTGCCGACAGCTGCCGGGGTTCTCTGCCACCGGAGCTTGTGGGGAGCCAGCGGGAGCGACGGCGACGGAGCCAGGGCCCCAGCCAAATCTGCATAATCAGGGGCTTTTCATAAATGCCCCATTTTTCATCCCCATCTAAGACATTTGCTCAGGGAGAGCCGGTAGCCCTGGCGTGGAGGGACCGCGCCTAGCGCTCCGCAGTCCCGGTGCGCACCCCTGGCTCTGGCCTCCTCACTTGCTCTGCTCTCCTACACCCTTCTCCTCCTCTGCCCTGTCTCTGCAGGCAGGCAGGTGCCCACTCCTCTGTCAAATGCAGCTCGTGCTGCTCTGGCTATGGCAGGGCCCTGCTGGGGCCGGGATGGAGGGAGTGTGGAGCCAGCCTCGTGCTGTGTCAGTGCCGGCTCCCACCTTGGCTCAGCATGGGCCACTGTCACTTTTTTCTTGGGTCCTCCCTGATTCCCTCACTTTTGCCTCTCCCCATCCTCCCCTAGGAAGGTGGCGAGAGGCACCTTGCCCTTCCGGTGACTGCCCCCCAGGCTCTGCACATGGAATTTTAAAACCCTTGCCCCCCAGCCCCTTTCTCAAGCTCTCTTCTCTCACTCTGCTCCCTCCTGTCCTTCTTTTCCCCACTCCCTTTCCAGTTCTTCATTTGTGCAGGGTCTTTTTCTTTCTCTCTTTTTTATAATTAATGATTAGCTTTAATTGGTTTGCTTAGGCAGCCTGACAGCAAATTAGCAGGAGCCAGCCCAGGGCTGCCGAATGCCAAGTTTGGGGACTGCTCTGCTTTACAGATGCTGTGGCAGGAGGTGAACTCCTTGAGATCGCCCCTTGGCACTCTCCTCCTGCTCTGCTGGGCTGTGCTGTAGCTGTGCTGCGAGTTGGAGGTCTGGGGCCTTCCCTGGTCCTTGGTGCCATCTGTGCTGGGAAGCTGGGACTGGCAGTGGATGCTGTCCCTGGTCCTCCGTCCCTTGCCTGGCTCCAGCACTCCCAAGGTGGCCAGTGGGCACTGAGCTGCAGTGTTACCTCTGGAATGGTCTGTGTCCCTTTCCTACTGCCCAGTGCTGGTTTTCCTCCTCCTTTTTGCATGATCACCTTTATTGAGCTGGGCTCTGCTCAACAGGTTTGAGCAGAGGGGACAGGGTAAGAGGCAGGGCAGGATCTCCCGGGGAGCACTGTGCCAAGGGGACTCTCTAGCACAGCGAAGCAGGCAGCTCTACCCAGCGCTAAAGGCAGGTAATGGGGACAGAGTGGGGAGAGAAGGGGGGCTTTGCACTTTTCCTCCTTCGCAGTGATTTCCCTTTGCTTTGCTTCTCTTTTCTTTGCCTTTTTTATAGCTCTCATTTTTCTTTTTTATGAGAGAGAAACTGCAGGGTTCTCCCAGGGCTGAGAAGAGCGCTTGGTCCCAGGCTGCTCCCAGCCAGATGGAGGGGAAAAGAAGGGGGGGCAGTGGGCCCATAATCCTGGGAGGAGAGTTTTTCTGGTTAAAGAGGATTGGGGATAGAGTCTAGGACATTTCAGTGTGTTGTTTGAGGAAGAAGGAGCAGACCATGACCTGTTTGGGATGCTTGTGAATTTTCAGCACAAGACTTTGCTGGGAGCACTGGCAGCTCTGTAGCCCTACAACTGGGGATGGAGTTGGTTTTTGCTGCACTGCTGGTGTTGCCTTGTAAGAGCAGCCAAAAAAGGGAGAAATGGGAAATAACACGAGTTTCTGTCTCCTTCAGCCCAGGCCTTTTCAGCTGAGCAGTCCAAGATTGGCAGGAGATGATAGTTGAGTGAGACTGCTCAACTGGATCTGTTGAGCAGCCAGAATATTCCTGGCTCTATAACTCTGCAAAATCAGGAAGGTTTGTTGGGCTGGTGACAGCAGGGTGTGTTTCTTGTCCCCAGGAATCCTGGACTGTCTCCGTTGTCCTTGCTTCAGGTGTTAAATGGGTGATTTGCCCTTACTGGACACCAGTCCAACCCTCCAACTGAGTGTTAATATCTACATATGCCTTTTTATGGGATCCAGAGCACATATAGAAGTGAAATCATAGGGATGTGGTGTCTTCCTGGGATTTCTGTCATGGAGGAACAGCCTTTTTGTCAGTCACAGAGGTCCCTGCTGCATTCCAGATTCATGAAAGATGGAAGCCAGCGCAAACACGTCTGCTCTCAGATCTGTGTGTTGTTCAGCTGTGAGTGTACTGGCAAACACCATGCTGTGCTACCTTGCTGCAGCCTGGCCTCTTTCCCAAAGACTGGTACGATTATAGCTCACTCAGGTGAAAACACTGATAATGCATGTAGAGACTGGAGCTGGCAGGTCTCCCGTGGTGCTCAGAGGCTTCAGTCGCAGGGCTTCCTCCTCTGCCCCTGCCACTGTCCTGCCCAGGGCATATGACTATGCACTCTCTCACAGCTCTCGTGTCCCTCCCCAGTCCTGACGACACTCTCAGAGTCCCTCACATTGCTTCGCCAGTGTTTTGGACCTTAACTGAGCTTTGGGCTTCTGCAGAGCAAGGCTAGAGATGAGTCCTCGTATCCTGAGGGAAGAGGGAGAGGGATGAGGAGAAGTGCGGGAAAAATATTTACTAGAAAAGTGATTGAGACCTCGCAGCCCATTTCACTTTTAGGTGATCTTGGTTTGTTCCCACAGCAGATGTCTCTGCAGTAGCAGAAGATATATTCGATTTGTGGCAAAACGTCCATGTTCCGTGCACTTGGATTGTCTCCTTTTCTTTTTCGCACCCCTCCCCCTCTCAGGTGGTGTTTTAAGACCCTTTCCACTTTCCTGTTTGCATCTCACTGCCCTTCAGTGAACCAGAAGGGGCTCGAGGAGGTGGCCACACACTGAACACCCTTGTGTGACAAAAAGGCTGTGACAGATCCAGCTGGTCATGATCGAGGCCTTGTCATCTGTCTGTCAGTCCTATGTTGACGTGTGTCTAGGACTAAATCATGCTCAGGTGTTTTTTGCCAGGTGATACTTGGTCCAGGACGGACAGGTGACTACACACCCAAACCCTGTAGCCGTAGCTACTAGTGAAGCGCTCCTGGTACTCGTCACAGCTTGGGGATGGGCAGTGCTGGGGGTGGCTGGATTCCCACCTGTAGGGCTGAGTGCAGAGGGCTCAGCATCTGCTTGCTTTGCAGTCTGTCAAGTTTATTGCTGTTATTACACTGATCAGGACACTTTCAAAACTTGGTAGTGCCACTGGAGTGTCAGGCGCTGCACAAAGTTGAAGGAAGGCACAGCTTTCTCTCCAGGAGAGCGGCCGTCCCTCTCCCTACTGTCAGAGCTGTCTCTTCCCTTCTGATTTTAGCAATGTGGGTGCCAGGATTCACCCTCTCCCTTTGCAGTTTAGGAGCTCCATGATAATTGTGTAATTCTTGACAATTGAAGAGCAGCTGAGGGTCACCAGCTCTTTCACTGTAGAGCTGCAGGGGGGAAACTGAGGCATGGAGTTGAAGGTGCCTGAAGATGTCCTCAAAGCTCATGAAGTGACCCGCTGAGGGATTATCCCACCTGGGCTCCAAGGTTCTCAACACATCCCATCCCACAGGCTGCCAACACAACCCATCCTTGCAAAGGAAACAAGGGGAGCACATGACGCCTCCTGTCCTGCCCTGCCATGCCTTTGGCTTGTCTTGCCACCTTTCCTTTCCTCTTCTTCCTCTGGCACTCGCTGCTGCCAGCACATGTCCTGACTCCTGCCTGGACAGCCTGAGCTGGCTCCTTTAAGGCAGGCACGCCAGGGGATGGCACGCGGTGCCAGCCTTCACTGCGAGTGCCTCTCGCGCTTCCCCCTTGGAAAGTTTCCTGCCCAATTGTTATGTGCGATCCGATCTGAAAGTTGCTCTCTAAGCTTCTTGTCACATTTTGACTTAATGAAGTGCAACTGGAGTGGGAATTGGGGTTCATCACGCCAGTCTCACTGCGCTCCCTTGTTGTCAGAAAACAGGGGCGGTTGGGGACCGTAATGCAACGCTGCAAGTCGTTATCATTCCGGTCAGTCTGTTTAACACAAAATTAAACAAAGAACTAATTAGTGCCTCATGAATTAATAAATGCGCAGTTGCCGGGTAGGAAGGGGAGGAAGGAAAAAAGGTTGTTGAAGGAAAGATACTGAAAAAGTCGAATTAGGATGTTCTGTCAAGGGGAAAAAAAAAACTTGAGTCCACTTTGGCGAAGAGTTTGGATCCACTGGTTTCCTTGGAATAAGCTCCCCTCCTCCTGCATCCTGCATGTCTGCTCTGGAGCAGTGATGAACGGCAGGCACAGGGAAGAGGCAGCCTTTCAGTGCTTCTTCAGAGGGGCTTACAAGAAAGATGGAGACAAACTTTTTAGCAGGGCCTATAGTGATTGGACAAGGGGTGATGGTTTTAAACTAAAAGAGGCACAATTTAGCCTAGATATAAGGAAGAAAATTGTTATGGCGAGGGTAGCAAGACCCTGGCACAGGCTGCCCAGAGAAGCTGTAGCTGCACCATCCCTGAAGTGTTCAAGGCCAGGTTAGACGGAGCTTGGAGCAACCCGGTCTAGTGTAAGGTGTCCCTGCCTATGTCAGGGGAGTTGAACTGTATAACCTTTAAAGGCCCCTTCCAACCCAAACCATTCTAGGACTTCATGATTTTGCAATGATGTTCCCTAGAAGCTAGATCTGGGGTCCAGTAGCCAAATACAAATATTTACCCAAAGCAGATGTGGGAGCTAAGAGGTGTGGGGTAGAAGCCCATCACTGGAAAGGAGGGAGACTTCAAAGATGTTCATGGTGAGCAAGTCTCTGCTCTTTGTCTGAAGGCTTTTTTCCTGGGGAAGCCACAGTTGACACAGTAACAGTGTGTAATCTCAGGTTAACTATGTCCTAGCAGCCTTGCCCCTGCTCCTTGTCCTCTCTGGCCCCCTTCCCACACGGAGCAGTGCAGTGCTGGAGGCCGGCCCGCAGTGGGGCTGGGCATGAGGGCCATACCGGACGCCCACTCGGCCGTTCCCACAGGTGCTGTGCCGTGCCACACTGCCAGTGAGCGGGTTTCGCTCTGGCACATTGTCAGGCAGGGAAGCAGAGCTGGGGGAGGGAAGAGTCCATCCTTAAGAGGACATGTCAAGTACAATTAGCGTTATCTGTCTAAATATGTACTGGGAACACAGAATACAAGAGGAGGCCTGGCTGGCTTTAATGGAGACATATGCAAGGTCATATTGCCTCATACAATCCCCCAATCTGATTTGGGGATTACACATTCTAAGTAAATTGGCGTTATTCCTCTTGCATCATTGATAAGCTGCAGCCAAAAGAAGAGGAGTGAAAAAAAAAACAATTAAAAACCCAATCCCAAGAACTGATCGTGCACAGGGGTTAGAGAGTGAAGGCAGGAAGGCAAAGAGTTACAGGCAGAGAGCTCGGGAAAGAGGGAGAGAACAAAAGAGAGGGAGAGGAAAAACAGCGTGACGGAGTGGCAGAGAAAGCAGTGGAAACAGCAAGGAAGAAAGGGAGAACAAAGGGAAGAAAAAGGTGGAAGAAGGGATGCCGGAAGGACCAAGGGTGCCAGGGCGGGAGAAGCACCTCAAGTTGGGGAGCTGTTACTCCAGCCATGCCCTCAGCCTTTTTAGCATCAGGATTTGAGCGGGAAACTAAGGAGCCAGGCTGGTTATGCACCTTCCTTACCTGAGGGGCTCCGTCCTCCTGTCCATCCATCCATCTGGGATATCTCAGCAGCTCCTTTCTGCTCTGGGTCACAGCCAACACGTGGCATCTATCTTTGGCAGTGGCAGAATATGAGTGATGGGAGGAGGCCGTCCACATGCACAGAGCGCCAGGGCCCTGGAAAAGAGGAGTGAGCCATGGCAGCAGCATGGAGTCCCCTGAATCCTTCTCACTTTTGTCCTACAAGGGACTCAAGAGGGTCTCAGAAGGGCTGAGCCGTGGCACACATTGCTGCACCCGGAGAAGGGAGCATGCAGAGAGCCGGTGTGTGGCATGGACAGCTGGGGGTCTTGGATTCAACCACGGGCATGCTGTGCGTGACCTCAGGGCAGTTTGTCATTCTACTGCCACCCGGGGCAGTTGTGAGAGCTGTTACGGCAAGGCTGCAAGACAGAGACTACAGGAGCGGGCCAGGCACCCTTGCCACTGTGCATGAAGCCACCCTGTGCTCCTGGCCACCTCCCGGCTCTGGGAGAGGGAAGTCCCTGTCTGGCTGCAGAGCAGTCCACCCCCTAGCCATGAGCTCTCCTCCCACCCTGCCTGCACAGAATAACCCCCTCCAGAAGTCTCATGGCACAGCTTTTATGCTCTGTCACATTTTTGGAACATATGGTTTTAAATAATTCAATTTACTTTTCATGTGTTTTGCTGTGACTTTTCTTCCCCTGTCCCATTTCTCCTTCCTTCTCACTCTCTGCATTCTCCTGGGTGGAAAATGCACAGATGAGTGGATAAGGGGGTTCAGTGACATGGGACCCGGTCCTGAACCCCATCATCTTGTGCCCCACAAGGTGTGCAGGGGAGGCCTCAGCATTAGCACACAGGTAAACCTCTGGGAAAGAGGGGTCAACAGAGGAAGTGTGAAGATTGGGAGGGGAAAATCTGACATGGAGCAGAATGCAACTTTAGATGCATGGGCAACGTATGGAGCAGACCAGCACAAGATCTGTCTCTGGTACCTGGGGAGCAGAATTCAGGCCAGTAATAGCTGCTCTCTATTTGAAATTATTCCCAGCCCTCGTTAGGAGCCTCTTGTGTGGAGAAGTGCCGTGGGGTGCATGGCACTGTGGGGTACAGCCAGGAGCAGGAAAGCATTTTGTTCCCTTGTGGAGTCTGAATGTCCCATGCTGGACCATGTTCTTACCCAGCTTTTGTGAATCTTGGCTCTTACTCAGATGTGCCCTCTGTGGTAACTGGATCCTTTCTTTTCTCACTCCAGAATGAAGTGAATTTAGAGCTAAAAACGAGGCAAGAAACGAGGCCTTGAAATCTCCGAAAGGTAGGAGAGACTTCAGACTGCAATGGGTATGTTACTATGCCCTCCTTGGTTCTCTTTTCCTCTGTGCATCTCTCACACTTACGGCCTGCTCACTGTGGCCATGTCTGCACTAGAACCTCTGGGGTTGGACTGTTGTTACTCATAAAGAGAGATGGAAACAGAAGAAGGTTGAGTGCAGACATGGCATAATGTGTGTCCTAATCCTGTCTTTGTCTTTATGCACCAGTTGTTTCGGGCACCTGGTTTTGTCACTGAGTTTTCCTCAATATCTTCTCTACTGCCTCTATCTTTACAGCTAAAAAAGTGTGTAAGGGTTTTGGTGAAAGAGAACTGCTTTATCTTCATCCCTGTGTGCTGGGGGAGATGGATATAAGGTCCTTTCACTGAATAGGATGCAGTTTCCGTATACTGTGAAGTTTTGCTGAGCTCAGTTCACATAATTCAGATGGTGATGTGCATGTTCTCCTCCTCTTCTGGCACATTTTTATCTATTCAGACTGCAGAACCATGGTGGTAGCGTGGAAGCATTTCTGTGCCTCCAGCAGAATCCAGACTTTCCTGGGTTTTCCCTTTACCTAGACCCTCATGGTCTGTCTTAGAAGAAAAAACCCCAGCTTCACAGTCTCCTAGAGCTGGATGGTCACTTAGTCTGTGCCTGGTAAGAGTTAGAGGCCTAGAGCCCAGGGAAATGGAAGATGATATTGTCTCTTAAATGCCTTATCTCCATGTGCTGGGTAAGACACTCCCTATGCCACCTCAGATAATGGTTACTGAGAAGTCCCTGCCACGTTGAAGCAGTTCCTGCTGTCCCTGGCTCTTCTTCCTGGCCCCAGGAGGACCATGAAGTTCCTCATGTGTCACCTGAAGAGTTCCCACTCTCTCCTCTTGTGTCTGCTCTGTACCCCCTGCATCACCAACCACATCTGGCTTCTTGCATTGCTTCCCTCCTTCCCCAGGCACCAAGACAGGTCTGAGGGCAGGAGAGGCCGTGGGGAGGGTGGGAAGTGCTCTGCCCTGTGCGACATTACTCAGAGGTGCCAGAAGCGCTCACTGCAGTGTGTGTGCTTAGAGCATCCCTGCAGCAGTGGGGACCCCCAATGCCCAGTTTTGGGGAGCTCATGGACTGAGTCCGAGCAGCATCAGAGGGGCCCAGGCTGGCTGGGGTGGGAGGGGGCCCCAAGCTGGGCTGGGCAGTGTCAGAGGTGACCGGTGGAAGGCCAGTGTTATGTAAATACTGCTGCTGTAACATGGTAGGCCTGAATGGCCCTATGCGTCCATCCATCATTGCTGGGGAACAGAAGCCTCCCTGGGAGCACGGGGGGCCAGCAGTGTGGGGCATGCAGACACAGGCAGCATGTGCCCTACTCATAAACTGTTTGTTTTCTTTTTGTCTCTCTCATTTCGGGGCACCCCACTGAGAGCAACTCTCTGTTCTGTCCTTGCAAGCTCTCCCCCAGCCTTATCCCCACCACTTCAGGCCTTCCTTTTCCTCCCTTCTTTCCCTGGCCCTTAAAAAAATGGAGGGGAAAAAAAGGGGAGAAAAAAAAGTCCCCCGTTCACATTGCGGCTTCTTTCTCTGACTTCAAAGGCTCCTCATCATTGTTTGGGATCGGCAGGCAGTGGCCCTGAAAACGTGATCACAGCCGGGCACAGTGTAGGTCACCACTGAGCGCCATGCTCCAAGTGCTGAAAGGAACAGGCAGATTCTTCCCTTTTCATGCTTCACAACCCTGGTTACAGCACTCTGCCTCGCCCGCGTGCTCCTCGCTGCATGGCTATTCTTGCTCTTTTCTCCTCCTTTTCCTCCCACCCTCCCTCTCCCTGTTTCTCTCAGGTCCTTCATTTCTCCATTCGTTTGCTTTCATCTTGCCTCTCTCTGTGCCCAGCATCACACACTTCTCACACTTTCTTCTCTTCTTTTCATTACTTTTCTTCCTCACTGTCTCCTGCCTGGCACTGCTGCCACTTCTCTCTGTTATATGAATCACTGTTTTATTTCTCCCTTTTCCCTCTTCTAAAGGTCAGGTTGGAGGTTGATTTCCTCATGCTCCCTGTTCCTGTTTAGTAGCAGCCTTCCTCTGACATTTGCCCGCATTTCTGTGTTTGCCTGTGATATCTCACTCGCCGTGCCCAAAACTACAGCAGTTCTGTAATTTCTGGATTAGTCCTAGACAGCTGAGAGCCCTCCCTGCAAAGGTGTGAGCCCACTGCTTTCATGTGCAGTGGGTTTATCCCCCAAAATTTACCCTGGCCTCACATGGGGAGGCAGCACACAGTGCCTGCCAGCAATGTCAGCTTCCAAACTTGCTCTTTGGCTTTGCTGATTAACCTGAAGGAGTGGGCAGGTAGGGTTAGTGTTGTAGATGTGTTTGGAAAACCAGGGACTGACTTCATATATATCACAGGGAAACAGTTAAATCTTGTAGGTCTAACGTGGAACATGACACTGATGGTAGTGCTGAGGGCAGAGTTGGGCAGCGATAAGGCAGAGGAAAACAGGCCCAACAGTTTGAATGGGCATCCCAGAACACTTCCTCAGTGGATTTCAGTGAGGGAACAACACTTTGTTGTGCTGAAGCTTGGGCATGTTTGGCAGCACAGTGAGCCATAGCCAGATGGCAACTCCCTGCCTGCAGAACATACTCCAGCAACATCTGGAGCTTCATTTTGCTGCAGAGGAAGAGCCCAGGACTCTGCGCCCCTCCAGCACCCATCCAAGGAGTAACCACCCTCTCTCCACCCCCAGAAGCGGAGATCATGGTGCTTGTGCCTCTGGTGATTTGTGAGGTTGTTTTAATGCCGAGGAGCCCACCAGGACTTGTCTTTTGCTAAATAGGCATATTAAGGGACATTGCAGCAGGGGTTATAGAGTAATAATTTGTTCTAATGAGCTGGTGTCACGTTCTCCCTGGCTGAGCTGTGCCCGAGCAGGAGCCATGGTAGGAAGAGGCTGTGCTTCCTGACCTGTCAGCCCAGGTTAATGAAGTACCGCTCCTCTCAGGGGTCAGAGAGCAGGAGTTCAGCCAGTCAGCAGCAGCTCGGGGGGCCAGAGGGGAAGGATGGGGCTGAATTCCCTGAGCTGAATGCCCTGGGGAAGGCCTGTGCCATGCTGGACAGAGCAGCAGGATGTACATTATGGCACTGGGATTTCCATGCTGTGCTGGTGGCTTGAGTGCCACGGCACCCTCTTCAAATCGTCTGCAGGCAGGGGTGAAACTGCTACAGCTGGGCGCTTGTCCTCTGGCCTTGCAAGAGAGCCCAGGTTGACATACATGGAAGGAGGCTGGAAAAGTAAGAGAGCACCGATGTTACAGATGCTTACAGACACGAGGGGATACGTGCAGGGAAGTGGCCAGTGGTGATGACCAGTGTCTAGCTAGGAAGTCTACAGAGAGATGGTGCTCATCCTTACCTTTGTGCACAGAGTGTATGAACAGCCAGAAGTTCTCTTTGCCCTTCCTATTCCCTCTTTCTCCTCCCTTTATGCTCCCCTATGGCTTGCTGAGATCCTTTGCTTTGCAAACCTAATCAATTTCTTCCATGCCTTCTGGGTACCTGGGCAGGAAAGACACAGGAACTTTTGCCAGTCCCCCAGCCACCACCCGTAGGGAGCAGGTTGGTGGCAGGACAGCCTGGGCGGCTGCAGTTTGAGCAGGGCTCCATATTCTGCAGGAGATGGCAGAAGAAGCCACGAACAGGGAGTCCTGGCCCAGCTGCTGCCTTGGGGACCCGTGGCCTGCCTTGCTTCTGTGAATGACACGACCCCATCCATGCTGGGGCAGGATGGTGCCCTTGGCCACACTAGCACCCTGAGGTCTACAGCACAAGTCCTGTATACCATCTTCCTCCTTCTCCCCCTTCCACCCTTTGCTCCCCCCCTGCTTCTCTTTGCTTTTCCCTGTCTCCATCTCTCTCTCCCTTTCATCTACTCAGAAGGCTTTACTCTACTTCCTTGTCACCCTAATTGATTGCATTAACCTTTCAGCGTATTGGATTTCCCCAGCACCGTGCAGAGAGCACTGTGCAATATGCTTATAATCCGGGCTGTAATGGACAGGGAGCAGTCAACGAGCCCCTGCTCCAACAGGTTCTGCTGACAACTTCTTCTCAGGGAGGGGGAGAGGAGTGAACTGGTGGGACCTGGGGCATGGCTGTCCTGCAGCCTGTGCAGACCAGCGTCAGTGCTCCCCCCTGAGAAGGCTTGTGTTAGCCTGTGACAGTGGAGTCCTTGGAAAAGGATCCAGCTTGGGAAGCAGGCAGGAGATGTTATATTTGACCTATTACTGTAATTTTTCCTAGTGTTTGAGCACCATTCTCCCCTATCTGCTCAGTCTACAGTTTTCTTCCATCTGTTCAATACTAAATTGATGTACGCTTTACATTTAGGCACTTGTTGCTAGTGGCAGGATGAGAAGACAGTATCATGGAATCTTCCTGCTTTCACATCATGCTTGCCTCTGCCTTTTCTTTTAGGATGAGGATACAAGGCAGATGGACAGTTTTCCTCAGATTTCAGAGAAAAGCATAGGAATATTGTGTTGATGAGAAAGACAGCACCAAAGTGCAGAGAGATCAGGAGACAGAAGCCCTGAATTACATCTCAGGCTTGGTCTTGGATAAATCCTTTCACTCTCTGGTACCTCATTTTCACCCAGGATGCGGGAGGTGTTGTTTCGGTGCTGCAGTCTGCAGGAGGGTTGGGGAAGATAGAGGGCAGTTATTGCTGCTCACGGGGCAAGGGATGAGAAAGTGGCTGCAGACAGGCAGTGAAGCTACACAGCCAAGTGTAACTGCTCACACTGCCTGCGAGGCAGGAAATAAACCCACAAGGTCAGTGGCAGGGGCGTGTGAGCCTGTGAAAGGCCTGGCAGACTGCTGGTGGTCAGAGCAGAGCCAAGAGATGCTTTGGCATCCTGTATTTTAAAGGACTGGAATAACAGATCTGCCATAGTCTCCTGGCCATGGTGCCTCCTTTAAAGTCTCCTTGCCACAGGCTCAGTTCAGCACAATGCTTTGAGCACGGAGTTGAGTTTTGCTTAAGCCGAAATAATTTAAGCAAATATTTATGAGTTTCGTTTGACATGGACCATAGGATGAGACCTAGACTCTTTTGAGGCCCTTTTGTAGTTCTCCTTTTAAAACAGCATTTAGCACAAGATGGTTCTTCATTTATGGTTACAGCTCACAGTGTAAAAAGCAGCGATAGTTGAAGGGTTGCTGATCACTTTATAGGTCTTTAGTTCAAGTTACTTCATCTTGTCAAAAGCAGATACTCTGTCTCTTTAGAAGGTGCCCACTCTCCCAAGGGGATGTTTAGAGCTGGCCTTTAGAAACTTTGCAAGTTCCTGAGCATACCAGGAGGAGGGGACAGGGCTGTCCCCTGCGAGGTAAAGTTTTTCCAGGAAGGAACACGAATTGACAGGAGTCAGAGGGAGAAAAAACTTTATTCCAGGTGATCATTCCAAAAAGTGGGAGGCCCTTACAAGCCAGAAGGTAGTTAGGGTAGGGACTTTATTTTTAGGTTAAATAGAGAAGAACTAGGAGCAGGAAGCAAAGGATGAGAAATTTCAAACAGGCTAGAGAGAAAGAGTGAGGGAGAGCAGCACCTCCTAAATGGAAGGGTAAACAGGCACTCCGAGGCATTAACTTAATTGATTGTTCCGCAACAGGCTGAACGCTGTGTTACTCTGTCACCGTGGCAACAACCCAAAAAAATTGTCAGCCTGTTTGGATGAAGTGAAGCGAAACATTCTCTAATTTGCGGTGATCCGGGNTCTATTGTTTGCACACAGCTTTTTTTTCATGGTGATACGGGGAAAGCAGGAGCCCTAGGGTGTGCTCTCGGGGCAGGTGAGGCAGCAGGGGTGTCTCTCCTGTCTTTCCACGGGTCTGCCTTTGCAGGGTGGCCATGCAAAGCCAGCAGAGGCTCCAGTGGTAGGAACCATCCTGAAGAAGCTGGAAGACAGGGGAAAGTGTTTGGGTGTGAAGAATTTGTGCCAAAAGCGTTTGGCTGTGATAAACTTGTGCCAGGGCTACTGCTTTGGTCCATCCTGTTCTTGTCCTTTTGGGCTTTTGCAGTTCACAGAATCATAGAACCACAGAGTGATGGAATATCCTGACCTGGAAGGGATCCACATGAGATCATCAAATCCAGCTCCTGCGTCTGCCCTGGACAACCCCAAAAGTCACACCAGTTCCGTCTGTATTGCAGTCTGTGGTGTTAGGTGGAGTCAGCAACAACTGCCTCAGGGACAAGAACAGCTCTGTCCCCCTACCAGCTCCCTTTCCAGATCCATGCTATTCCATGTTATGTATGCAGACCTGTGTCTATGCACAGCCTGTGCTTGTGGGAACGTATTGTTGCACACATGGGAGAGTGACAGGAATCGTGTTTATCCTTATCCCACAGCTGTGGGAACATAACAAAGTCCCTGCTTTGAGCTCTTTGTTACAGCAGAGATGAAATCCCTGGGCCAAAGGAGAAGGGATTTTGTCTCCTGGAATATGGAGTCAGTTTGCTCCAAGGGGCTGTGTGGGACGGGACATGGGGACGGCCACAGTGGGATGGGTGACTTGTTGCAGGCACAGCTTGGAGCAGAGCCAGGGGAGCCACAAGGATGGGAAGAGGTACCACAAGTTGTGCAGCGACTTGTGCACCTTGTCAGCAGCGTCTGGCCCTGCACAGCCCTGGGGGCCAGGCAGGAGCTCCTGGGGATGCCACTTGCTGTCAGCACATGCTTGGTTTCAGAGTGAAATGTCGCTGCACCACTTGCTTCAGCTGGGAATTGTTCAGTCAGAATGGGAAAGCGCAAGGAACTAGGGAGCAAGCCCACACAGCCAGGGGTGAGCAGCAAGGCCCTGCGCCAAAGACATGATGCCAGGAGACAGGGGCTGTGGCAGGGGAGGGGAAAGCTGGCAAAAAGATGCCTTACAGGTCTGCAGCAGGGGGAACAGGCAACAGTGGCTCAGAGCCAGTGGGACGCTGAGTGGCAGAGGTGGCCCTGAGCCAGCAAAGGAGAGCAGAGTTTCCTCATGACAGGGGGTCAGTACGAGGGAGAGGCTCGACCTTCCTTGTGCTTGGCCCTGCAGAGAGGTTTCATCCTCCCATTTGGGGTTTTCTGCACTCTTGCGGCCTTTGGGCACCCTGGGGGCAATCCTGTGTTTCCCATACAGGCTGATCATCCTCATTACTCTTCCATCTAGTTTTTAACTCTTCTGCTCTGTTCCTCTTTTTCACAGTGTAGATGTGGGTTGGGGATAAGTGACTGTGGCTGGTGGGTGAGCACTGTTCTGAGGCACTGTGTCCCACTAGGGCATCTGCCCCCGTGCTCCTGGTGGGTGTGCATGGGTGGGGGCATCGTGGGCATGGGAGAGAGGCCTGCTGCATGTCTCCTGGGAGAAAGCTGAGCTGCCAGTGAAAGTTTGGTGGTTATCAGTGCCAGGAGAAGCTAAATAACCCTGTAACTGGTATGAAGGTGAATTCACGGTCTAGTGAGCACTGAAAATATGAAAGGGCTCTAAGACAGGCAGAGTGTGGAGAGGGGAATACAGCTTGGCCATGGCTCAGGGAGTGGTGCGTTGCTGGAGCAATGCAAGGACATGTGCTGATGCCATCCAGATCATCGGCCATGGCAAACCGCCTTTTGGGGGGCTGGACAGGACAGGGAGGGTGCTCAGGACTACAAGTTCGGAGACAAATGAGACATGCACACATTGACATGGCAAGAACACCCTCACAGAATGTCTGTGCGCAGCCACATCTGACTGCACAGCCCTGTACACTTATGTGGCCAAGTGTGCACATGGTGCCACAAGGCCATGCACATCCATGTGCACAGACGTGCAGACAGCTGTACCCACGCAGGCAGGTACACATCTGTGCGTGTCGCCCTGTGTGGAGATGGTTTCACAGCTCTGTAAACATGGGGTCACAGGCACGCCCAAGCTGCCAATGCAGTGCTCTGCCGCCTGTGTCAGCTCGCAGTCATGCCAAATTCCTTTTTGGTGCAACTACACTCCAATCAGGCAGCACAGACGGATTTATCCCAGCAAATCCTGGATGTCTGTGTGGTTACCTGCTGTGAGCAGGTGACTTGCGGGAAATCTATTCTCCTTCCAGCTGGGAGAGGCTGATGCCTTGGAGAAGCAGAAGATGTGCAGAGAGGAAACCCCCTTCAGCTCTTCACCTGGAGCTGGTAATCTCCTTGCACCAAATCCCTAGAACAGGGGAATTGCATTTGAAGCTCAGCCAGTGGTGATTTAGTGTTAGACATTTGCAAAAGAGACTTTGATTAATTCGTAGTAAAATCAAGTAGCACTTGGGTGCCAGCACCACATTCCAGGGTGAGACAGCGACCAAGGTGCGCGCTGGGCAGGCTGCCAGGTGCCTGAGCAATCCCTGCGGAGGTGGCAGCGCCATCCAACCCACAGCCTCTCCCTGCTTGGGCTTCTTAATTATTAATTTATTTTTCTCCCTTCCCTGGCAAAAAAATACTATTTGGTAACGACCTCAAATTGCAAAATGCTGATGATTTGGAGAATGTGTCACAGAAGCTCCAGGGTGATAAAGGGGAGACGAATCCCAGCCAACAATCCGGCTCAGCCAGTTTGCCTATTTATTAAAGAAAAAGCCCAGATCATTAACTTTTTTGTTGTTGTTCTGTTTGCGGGCAACTCCCTACTGGCAACTTTCGGGTGCCCAGTAAATTAAACCAAGTATCGGCCTGGTTCAGGGCAACCTGAGCTTCTATTTAGAGCTGTGAGAAAACTGGCTTCGTTTATGTTAGCACGTGAATAAATCCTTTAGGGTACCACGCAAAAGTGCTCTCTGGCATAAAAGCAGTGTCAGAAAATCCTTACTCTTGCTGCCTCGTGGAGGGTCAGGTATTGTAACTGGAGAGCTGAGCTTCCCTTCTCGTCCCACTGCTTGTTCATACAGTTAATTGCCCCTCGACACCTCACTGTGCCATGCTGGTCCCCAGAGAAGCAGGACTGGAAGAGAGCATCTGTAGGCACAGGCTTTGTTGGTTTCCCCGTTTGCCTGCCTGGTTTAGTTGTTGAATAAAGAACAGTTTAGGGATGGGCTTGCCTGCCTGGTGCTTCTGTGAACTCCGGGAGTTCTCTGTGCTATCAGGGAAGAGTGATTACGTCCCCCTCCTCTGGAACATCCCACGTGTTCGCTGAAGTAGCGCTTCAAGCTAAATCAGTTTGCTGAGGGCTCCAGCTTCCCTTAATTCAGTGTCAGGACCAGGCTTGCATGGCCATTATTCAAGAAGTTTTATCAGAAGCACAAAGCTAGCATCTGCCCTCCTGCTTCCCTCTGGGCATCACCAGCTCTCCTGCCCTGGCTTTGGCACACGGAGACTCAAGGGACTGCCTCACCAAGCCCATTTGCAGGCAAAACTCGTTCCAGCTCCTAGAGAGTCTCGGCTGTTTCACTAGCTGCGGGAGCACGGTGGCTTGTCACTAGTGCCTGGCACAGCAGCTCAGAAAACCTGCCAGAACCGAGGAGCTCGTGTGGCAAAAGGGAGCAAAGACACTGCTCAGATTGCTAGCCTCTCCCCTTCCCTCTTCCAACCCAGCTCGGTTGAACTAGGGCTGGATTTTAGGTTTTAATCTCAGCTGATATCCACACACTTTCTCCCAGAGGTAGCCACCTTCTTCCCTAGGCCTCGCTCATGCACCTCCACATTCATTTCTCTGGTGAAGCCTGCCCAGACCCGTGTTCATGTGGATGCTGATGGGAGGAGAAGGGTATTTTTCAAGGTTTCTGCTGGGTTTTTTTCTTCTGAAATATAAGGATGTGCAATTTTTTTAGTTTCAATTTAGCATTGGAGAATTTTATAATTTAGTAATTAAAATCTCTGATAGGCTTTAGAAATTGCAGCTAATTGAATTTAATGGGAAGATGATTTTCAATTTTATTTGATTACCCGGACCCCTGGCATTGGTATTTATGGGAAAAAAATGGGAAATGTGCTGTGTGGGCTAAGATGGCATAATTGAATTAGGGCTAATCGGATTTCTTCGTCATGAATTTCACTATAATTTTCCTATAATTTTCCATTAGATATCTAGTTTACAAATATTCACAAAGAAATGAAGCTCTTTCGGAATGGAGATTGCTGGCTAACAGGATTACAGGGACGATAGCTCGGCACTGCCAGCCCGGGCTCCTTCAGTAATGCAATCGCTGCGTCTGCCTCACACTTACCGCCCGCCGCTGCTCCCGCACCCCCGGCCCTCTGCCAGGGCTCCCGGGGGGCCGCGGCCGCGCTTCCGCCGGGGCTGCGCAGCCTCTGCACGGCCGCGTCCCCGCGGCCCTCGGCGGCACACGGATCCTGTGCCCGGCGCACGGCAGCCTCTGCACGGCCGCGTCCCCGCGGCCCTCGGCGGCACACGGATCCTGTGCCCGGCGCACGGGTCCCCGCCGGGCCTGCGCGTGCACCCGCGGCGTTGGCGCGTCCCCGCCTCGCTCGGAGCTACTCGGATGCATGCTGGCACATCCCGTGTGTCAGCAGCGTTGAAGCTGGGGCAGCCCCGTTGCACAAGCAGGGCCAGCCCACGCGTACTGCATCTCGGGCAGCTCTCGGAACGCACCCACCGCCAGCTCGCGTACGAGGGGACGCTTTGCCTTCCCTCCGTGTGCTCTGGTGAGGATCCTGCTGTCACATCCCAGAGGAGGAAGAGCAGTCAGTCCCCACTGTGTGCAGTCCTGGGTCTGCTGCCCATTTCTTACCTCCTCCATCATCTCCCTTCATTGTCACTTCTGATGAATGAGTGACTGCTCCACTGGGGACAGTCCCTGACTGCTCTGAACCTGCCTCAGTGCCCCGCATGGGAGCAGGGGTGACATGGCCTCTGCCTGTGATGGGGCAGGTAGAGCAGAGCAGACAACGTGCCAGGTTCCCTCTGCCTTCCCTCGTTTCTCCTCTTGCCCTTGCCCAAGCCACATCAAACCCAGAGTGAATTTATGGAGACCAGCCCTACTCCACAGTGTCAGAGTCCTGTAGAATCCAGCCTGTCTCTGGACCGGCCCCATCTCTGTTACATGCTGGGCCTCACGTTGGGAGCCTTTACCGATCTGCCCAGCTCATGTCAGGACAGAGTTGCTGGGGGAGCAAGTCATTGCCCTGTAGAGTAAGTAGGGTAGCAACTCCTCTCTGCCCGGTGCTGCTTGACATCTCCGTGGCATCAGGCCTTCCGCATGTGTCCAGAGCAGGACAGTCTTTGCTAAAACATCCATGACAATCCAGCCCTGTCCTGGATGCTGCAGGACCGTGCACAGGGCTTCCCGTGTCTGTGCATTTACA
Organism: Cnemophilus loriae; assembly: GCA_013397755.1. Classification (NCBI taxonomy): domain Eukaryota; kingdom Metazoa; phylum Chordata; class Aves; order Passeriformes; family Corvidae; genus Cnemophilus; species Cnemophilus loriae. The sequence continues at coordinate 734,669 of VZTF01007037.1, read as the reverse complement.
TGTGACTCTGTGTGTGCACATGGCATGTGCTCACATTTTCATTTGCATCCAAGCGTGTCTCTGCAGGAACACAAGCTGGCTTGCAGATCCTGTAGACAGAAATCACCATTTCATTTTGTGCTTGCCCCACGCTCTGCAGGAGTAGGTCTTGCCCAGTCTGGGACCCATCCTTGGGCAGCAGTTTCCCATCCCAGCTGCCTGCTTTGCCAAGGCTGGTCTCAGGGGCTTTGTGGAGTTCAGGGTGGTATTTGCTGGTTTTGCAGGCAGAGCACCTGCTTTTGAGTGCCAGGTACCTTCCCTATTGGACCTGATGTCTGGGTACGACTATGCCCTTACCTCCTCATCCTGAAATCCCCAGGCTGCACTTTTAATTGCTGGAGTAAATTGTAACTAATTGTTAGTGCATTCAAACCCCTGCCACTCCTTCCCCCCAAGTCTTCCTGGGCCCCTGTGGAGCACATGCCATGTACGTTCAGTGCCGTATGGCCCTTTCCCAGTACAGTCATTCCCTCTGGGCAGTGGTCAAGAGATGAGCAGCGTTGGCTTCCAGCAGATGCTGGAAGCTGTGGAGTGCCGGGAAAAGCAGTAGCCACATGGTAGGGAGCTGGTGTCAAACTGTTTGAGTAAGGCCAAGGAACAGTAAATGGCAGAAGCACTCCCAGCAGAGCCCTCCCCAGTATGCTGAGACTTAGCACAGCTGCTTTGGCAAGGGTTTCTGGGAGCTGTGTGCCAATAAATGTGATTGAAACTGAATTGAGAAGGAAGGAGGGAAAGAGAAGGAAAGGGAAAGAAAGCATGGATTGTCTGCTCCTGCCGCCCAGGCCCTGAGGCCTCTGGGCACCTCCCTTGACGAAACAGAAATCAAACAAAATTACAGAAATAGGGCAAGAGCATTTGCCTAATAGACTCCCCAAGCAGGAGCAGGAGGAGGGGCACAGCACTGCCAGATCTCCAACCTGCAATCTGAGAGCCAGCGCCCTGATCCCACATGAATCCAGAGCACAGTCCCAGGCCCCCAGGCCAGCTCCAGCTAAGGAGGGAGAAACTGCCAAGAAAATGGGCTAAGCATAAAAAACAAAGGTAGAAGAGACACAAAAAGGGGGACGTCCCACATCTCAGTGTGACTCACCCCCTGCTCAGCCCTGGCACACTGTCTGCGGGGAAAGCATTAAACTGTAATAATAATAAATTAATCATCCTCCCCCCTCCCATTGCACTTTTCATCTGAGGATCTCTGAGCACCTGGCAAACATTAATTACCAAGAGCTCCTGATGCCCCTGGGAGGGTGGAAAGGGATACAGAGAAATCTCTTCACCTGCCACGGAAGGGCAGACGTGGCTGGAGCGGACGGGGCGGCTCTCACCATGGCACAGAAGCACAGTTCAGAGCAGGATGAGGGGTGCTGCCTTCCCTCGAGTGCTCCTGGAGAGCAGGGGGTCTGGGAGCCTCTTCATGCCAGGGCACGGTCAGAGGCAGCTTTTCCTCAGAGTGGATCCATACTCTGGAGGGATAGGGGAAGGAGGGGATATGCTACCCTCATGGGGGGCACAGGAGCAGAAAGCTTCAGAGCCCTTGAGAGTGGAAAGAACCAACTTTTCTTGGGTAAGAGGCAAAGGAGGGAGTATGGGGAAATAAAACCTGATCCTGTGACAGGAGATCGCTGAGATAGGAAATCAGGCCTTGCCATTGCGTCAGCTGCAGGGTGTGGATTTCACCTGAAAAAACACTTCGGCAAGTTGTTCCTGCAAGGAGGAGTGGGAGGGACAGTGGGAAGTCTGTGGAGGGGATCCTCCAGGTGTGTTTAGGTTGTGTGTGTGGGTTCATGTGTGTCATGGTGTATGGGTATGCATGTATTTGAATGTCAGTGAGCACAGAGTATAATTTTCTTTGTGGAGGGCATATGCATGTTGCATGTGCATGCTGGGATGGGAGGGGTGGGGAACATTTGTATACTGATGTGTGAACGTGCTCAGCTCGGTGCACGTAGAAGAACAGGTATGTTTAGAGAGTCTGTGGGGCTGTGTATGCGTAGTGACATATCCATGTTAGACAGTGTGTTCCCCTTTGTGAGGAGTTGGAGATACAGCTGGGGCCCACTCTCTCACGGAACAGTGGTGGTGAGCAGAACTCCCACTCCTTAAATATTAACTTCACAGGGGAAGCAAAATTGAAGACATCTGACATATAGTGCAGTGACCTTACGGGACCTGTCAGCAAACTCCATCCTGGAAGGAAGTGTTGAGTCCAAACTGAGCTATTACAGAGCCTGCACAAACAATTCTGGTTCTGTCCATTACTTCAGAGGGTGGTATATCCCTTGGCAGGTGCTGTAGTGCCTGACTGAGGTGTAGGGACCAGGGCAGGCTCTGCTGAGGGTTGTGGGTGATGTCGGCTGGACTGGTGCCTGCGTTGCGGCCGAGTGAAGTGCAGACAGGCAGGATTTTAAAGGCAGCACCGGGTGACAGTGCTGATCGGAGCTGATGGCGTGGTTACAAACCAGTGAGTGGGGAAGTCCGAGCAATGCTGATAAAGTTTTGCCCATGTCTCTTAAAGCAGGAGCTTGACTGCACCAGGTGGGAAGGTGAGTCCTGTACAGGGCTCTGTTCAGGAGTGCTGCTTGGCTGGGCCGCCCCCAGGCAGGGCACACTTGCCTCCTGCCTGACACTGCTGTCCCCACGTGCTTCCTGGCCTGGAAGGTCCCTGGGTGGCTCCGTTTGACTAGACTTTGTTTAGATTTTTTTCCGAGAGAAGCCAGAATATTTGTGGTTTCCACAAATGATTCCCCTCTCCTCTTCTCTCTCCCTGCCCTCTGGCCTCCTTCACTGCCTGTGCGTTTTTGCCCATGCAAATGCAGCACTGCTGAGGTGGTGAGCTGCAGTTCGTGTTGTGTCTCTGGGCTCAGAACACTATCTGGGTGCAGCACATCCTGGTGCATGGAGCCAAACACACCTGGGCTCCTTCCAGCCCTGTGACTAACTTGTCAGGCCACTTCTGGCGAGTGACTTCCCTCACTAGTGCCTCAGTTTCCCCATCCCTAGTGGGGTAATGATGCTGGCCTCCTTTGGGAAGCACATTAAGTTCTGCTTATAAAAAGGATTTAAGAGCTGGTAAGTCCATGGGCAGCTCCATGTGAGCCCCGGTGAGGAGCCCAGCTCTGCCAAAATCCTGGAGCCAAACATGGTGTGTTCACAAAAACAGCCTACAACCTGCTTAAAATACCTATTTAATCAGGTAAATAATCTGCACGTTTGTTTTAAAGAAAGAGGCTTATATCTGTGTTTACCCAACACGCCTCTCAGAACCTCCCTCGCATTCTTTGCTACTTAGAAAAATAAAGCCACAAAAAATGAGGAAATTCACTGCAAAAGGGCCCCCTTCCCCCCGCCTCCCGTGGGCCCGGCGTTCAGGGGTAGAGCGGCGTGATCTTCCTGAGGGCCATTGGGCAAGATGTGTCCAGGCTTGTGACACTCTCAGGTGACGGCCACCAGTGCCCCGAGGGCTCCAGCCCTCCTCGGTGCGCGCTCCAGACCGCACGGCCAAGCCGGGACCCGCGTGGGACGGCGGTGCCGGGAGAACCCGCCGTGCCCCTGCCCGCGG
>VZTF01007037.1:642752-730954 GCA_013397755.1 Cnemophilus loriae | reverse complement strand
CTGCCCCCGGCGCCGGGCCCGGGGAGGGGGCGGGTCCGCCGGCCACCAGTCACCGCCCCCCGCGGCGGCGTGCCCGCCCCCGGCCCCGCTGCCAAAGTGACTCGGGGAGGACCGGCACGGCAATGACATCAGTGCTTTAAACAACTTGTTATTCGGGAGCAATCAGCTGCAATTAGGTATTAATTAAGTATTATGAAAGTTGATTATTTAAGTGAATTCGGCTTTCGTCTCTCCGACTATGGTAAGTACAGCACAATTGTCCTTTTCCTGCCCCCAGCCCCCCGCCCGCCTCTCGGCGGAGCCCCCGGTCGGTGCGGCCGCTGATGCCGGTGTCCCCACGCCGGGCGGTGCGAAGCGGAGCGCTGTCCGTCCCGGCCGCTCCTCCGCGGCTCTGCCGCTCCGCGGCCACGGGACCGGCGCTGCGGACAGCGCAGTCTCTCCGGACGCGGGGCCGCCGCCGCACCGAAACTTTTGTTGGCGGGTGCGCCGTGCAGAGCTGCGGGCCGGGCGGAGCGGGGCGCGGGGGCGGCACGAGGTGCGGTGCGGCGCGGCGGGGGGCTTGTCGCCTCTTTCACTTTGCTTCTTTCACTTGTTTTACGGAAGTTGCTCCTGCGCCCGCCGCCGCTTTGGCCCCGCTCTCCCGGCCCCGCCGAGGTGAGCCGGGGGCTCTGCTCCCTCCGCCGGTCCTTCCTGGCAGCGCGGCCCCCGCGGGCCGGGGCAGCGGGGCGAGGAGCGGGCTGGCCGTGAGAGGATGCGGAGGGGAAGTTTATGGGGGTTTTGAAATGATTCTGCCTTTGTATTTGTTGTAAGTTGTGTGGGTTGTTTTCTCTTTCATTTTTTCCCCCTCTTGAGCTCTGGCGTGTCGGTGGTAAAGGTTGCTTGTCAGGTTCCTGTACTGCCTAAATGAAAAGGAATTTAATTTATTTGGGACAAGGCAGTGTCAGATGAAGAGGCTGCTTATTACATTTAATGAGTTGTTCTTTGGTTTTTTTTTTCAGCCTGGGCATATCTGGGATGGGTTTGTTTTTGTCCTTCCATGTGAGGTGTATGAGACCTCCCCCACCCCTTCACATCATGCAGGGAGGAGGAAAGGTGGCCAGGCTGGGGCAATGTTTTGGTTTTAGATTACAGGCCCTAGTAATGGGGTTGGGTGTGTTTTTGGTTGTAGCTTTTTGTGGCTTGTCCACTGGTTTTTGATCAGGTATCAGCATGGGGAGTAGGGTCTGGCCTGGTGCTGCGCTGGTGGCCGTGCTGGGTGAGATAATGGACAGGTCTCCATCAGGCTGGAGTGTCATTCCAGCCAGGAGCTGCGGGGCTCAAAGTGTTGGTGGGTTTTCCAATCCTTGGACCATCTGGATCAGAGTCTCGTTTAGATTTGACAAAATGTGCAAATTCAGAGTTTGGTAGGAATCCCTTGGATGATGTTACCTCCCTCTTTGGGACCAGGTCCCACCACCGTGGCCCCATACCAGCTAACACAGCTATACCTGCTCTTCCAAAATGGTATAAACCATTCGCTGCCATTTAAAAACCAAATGGCAGCAATGAGCCAAACAGGCCTGTGCTGGCGATGTGCCATGGTCCAGGTAATTACTGCCAGAGTGTATGTGTGCATGTGTGTTGTTTTTTTTAATAAGGAGTAAGATGGTAATAAACTGGTTGATGATTGACCGGGCCTGAACTATGTACTCTGATATTGTGAGTGAGAGGATAATTTTGTCGTCGTTTATTCAATTTATTTACTTATTTCTACCATTAACATCAGGAACCGAGTGGCTCCGGAGCCACTTCCACCTGAGAGCGTGACTTGCCGGCTCTGCTTGGGTCCAGCCGTGGGCGTGCGGCTGCCTCCTTTCTCTAGATCAAGAAGCTAGGATGCTGCGTGGGCAGCCCAGGAGTTAAGGATGTGGTGAAACTGCAGGAGGGCAAATGCTATAAAGAGCAATAAACAGTGATTTACCCCGATCTCCATCTCGAGGAGCTGTGGCAGCTGCCCGGGATGTGCCCGGGGTGGCCCCAGGCGGGCAGGGCTGTGCCCCGACCCTGCAGTGCCCTCTGCCGGCTGGAGCCCTGCCCGCTGCCCCCTGGGGCTCCCCCGAAGAGGGGCTCCCCCGAAGAAGAGCTGCCCAGCCAGCGCCTTCCCGTCCCCCAAAAAGGGACCCTCCTTCGCCTCGGAGGTGTTGTGGGTGCTCAGCCTTGCCACCGCTGCGCCCAGGTAACACGTGGGTTTTGGTCTCCGCTATGGGAACCCCGGGCTGCACTAAGCCATGGAAATGAGGATCGGAGAGATCTCTTTAAGTCAGCATTACGGTCTCTGTGTGGGTGAACCCGTCTTGTCATGATCTTGGGGCAAAGACCTGCCCCATAATCACCACCTCGAACCCTTATCTACTTGGGCCAGCTTATCTCCCTCAGTCGCTGCCTCTTGAATTCTCTCCAAGCCCTCAGGCAGTGACTCTCCAGAGGCAGTGCCCGAGGGCTGCTCATACGAGCTGCCAGCTGGCAGAGGCAAGTCCAGAGGGGGTTCTTTCCCAGAGGGACTCGGTATGTGGGGTCTGACAGTCTGCTCTTGCTGAGGGTTTTCTTAGTTCAGTCAGTCCTTGCATGGACCTTCTAGGGCCAGAAGTGTTAATAATGGTTAAGGGCTGAAAAGAATTTGTGGACTGAGTCCATCTGCGCAGGAATGTGGCAAGATGTTCCCTACATGTGACTTTCTGCGACTCTGGTTTTAAATACCTTGACTGACTGGGTACTTGTCACTTCCTTTGGGAAACTGTTCCCCAGCCTAATTATCCTTGGTATGAGATTACAAGAACTGACCTCAGAATGAGGACCAAGACGCCCATGATGAATGGGCGAAGGAATACCTGATTTGCCACTCAAAGGGTCATTTTGTGTCTTTGTCAAATCACTGCTCTTGTTTGAAACACCCAGTGGATAGATACACCTTCTCTGGGCTGGTGGCAACTTTTTTGGTTTGGTTTGGTTTGGTTTGGTTTGGTTTTGGTTTTTTTTTGTTTTTTTGTTTTTGACCAGATTTTTAGGGAGACATTGGCTCAGTCAAGGTTGATGTCATTCCTGAGCTCATGCTCTGCAGAAGGTTCCCAGGCAGTTGGTCTGGGTGTTCATGGCCCTTTCCAGTAGTTCTGTGAGGTACTTGTTGGGTGGAAAGCATTCAAGGGCTTAAGCCTACTGAGTGAAGATTGGTCCCTTGGGAGAAGGGTTTAGCAGGGCAGGGATTAACCTTCCCATCATGGAATAAGCAGCGCCCAGCTGTTACTTGGAGAGCGTGCTTCAAAGCTGCTTGAAGTCCATAGGAGTGTTTCTACTGCTTTGGCACTATAGAGAGATAACTCGCAGAAAGACCAGAAAGTTGATCTCTGAGATAAACTCCTGTTTCCTCACCTGCACTCTGTCTGCTGGGTCTTATGAGTCCTTCTAAACCAGGTCTGCCACTGACAGAGTGGGGTCTGCTGATGTGTGCAAGTACTCCACCGTTCTGCTCTGAGACACAGAGTCCCAAAGGGGAAGAGGCAACTTGTACTGAAATGGGCTGGGAATGGTACAGATACCTCGACTGGAGGAGATCAGATATTTAATGTGTAGTTTCCATATCATCAGTTTCTCTTTCTGTTTTCCTGAACTGTTTATGCTTCTACCCGGAGTCCTCTTTCCTGCGATTGGAAAGTACTGTCTGAGCTTGGAATTTATCTCAGGGCTTTGCCTACACAGCCTTTTTGTCCCACTTTTTGCACTTGGCTGTCCTCACAGCGAGAGCCTTTGTGGCCACTTTGACTCTCCCTCTGACATCAAATCGTACCCCTGGGCTGCTGTGCAGCCTACAATTTAGGCACCCTCTGAAAAGTTGGTTGAAAGTGTCTGGAAAGTAACAAAAACTCCTGTAGTAGGTGAAGATAACCATTGCCTGTGCTGCATCTCCCACCTCCACCTGGGCTCCTTCCCTCCCTCCCAAGGTTTGAAGATGCAGCCGTTCCCAAGGTTTGGAGAGCTCAGGTGCCACCCAGGGCTCAGCTCCCAGAAGTGCTGACACTGCAGAGGCCGTGCTAGCCGATCCAGCTGAGGTTTGGGAGAACCAATGTCCTCGTCCTCAGCTGCACTTTGCAAAGCAACGAGGGGGCAGAGGAGGCTTGGCTGGAAGCAGGGGAGGGGCAGAACCTCCAGCCAAAAGTCCCACACGGCAACATCTCCTCCCCTCCGGTTCAATGCGGACTGGATCAATTTGGACGTCTTCAGCAATAAAAAATGCCGATGTCGTCCTAATTCACTAGGCCCCGAGATGACAGCAAATTTACATTTTTTAATTAAACTAGCAGCCAGTTTTTATGAGAGGGGGCTGGGTTATGCAAATCAAATGGTTGTGTACGAAAGATTAGGAGAGTTTGGGAATAAATTCCACAAATGCTAATAAAAAAAAAGAGAGAAAATGAAAGGGGGGAGAGAGAGGGACATTGTTCCATTAGCCCCTTTTAGGCTGATTTCCCTAGGGAGGAAGCAGTGGGGGGTGAGAGACGTAGGCAGCTTTCAGGGACAGGTAAAATCCATTTCGAGGATTGAGAGCCCCTTGGACCAGGACCTTGTTGCTCCCTGTTTCCTCTCTGAGGGCTCGCAGGGGAGATGGAGGCAGAAATTGGTGACAAAAGGAAAACTTGCTGGTTTCTAATCCCCATTCCTGCTTGACCAGTGATCTACAGGCTGGAACAACAGCTGGGACTGGCTTGAGGATGTAGAAGGTGCACAGTGCTGGAGGGGCACGGGTGGGTGAAGGGCTGGGCCAGGTCACCGTGGTGCTGGAAGAGGGTGGATGTGGCAAGGTGACAGGGCAGTCCCTGGATGGGCAAAGCCCAGGGGCTATGCAAAATTTCTCCAGATAGGGCCCATCTTTGGGCTGACAGATGGTCACAGAGCAGGGCTACAGCTGGGATTGGTACCCTGGGGCTTCATCTCCTTTGTGCAGCTCTTGTGGGTGGGCTCCTGGTCCCTGGCAGGAGCTGCTGGTTGGAACAGGCAGTAGTGCTGATCACAGGTGAGGGGCTAGACTGCTGTTCCATGTAAGCACAGGCTTTGTCTGCAGAGCAGAGTGTGTTTTGGAGAGGGATGGTGATGCTTTTCCTTCACCCAAAGTGTGGAGCCCCTTGTTGCCCATCCGTAGAGCTCTCAGAGGCTGAGTCCAGCTGTCAACATCTCTTCCCAGTGTGTTAACCTGGCACCAATCTTCATCCCTTTCTCAAGGGACTTTCCATCTTTCTTCATGGGGCGAGTCCAGAAAATAAAACAGTTTGTCAAGTCCTTTCAGGCAGAAATAGTTACAGTGAACACAAAACATGCGTTTCACTCATGTAAAACATGTTCTTGTATATCTTTCCCAAAGAATTCCAAGTTCTCATTGCATTTGGGAGTTAGGTGTGGTGGCTAGTTACCAAAGCAATTGTTTGCTCTGCTGTGGAGAAACAAAACCAGAAAATTTCTGGAGGCTGGGAAACTGCTTAAAGCTTCCAGTCCTAAGGCAGTTTCATGCTTGGAATAAAAGCTGAACAACCCATGAAGGTTGGCAAGAGAAAGCAAAGGGTGGAGAACAGGAGATACAAGGGAAAAGGATGGGAAGACTAAGGTCACTGGGTGCATTTTATGACAATCCCCTGAGGATTTGGTGCCTCACTAGAGAGCTTTGCCACCCATTCCTGGTTTTGGGGTGTGAAATGATGATTCACCAGCATGCTCATGTTTTGCTTTGGAGAGGTGACATTTTAGCAGAGCCTCTCTTGTGAAATCAGTAAAAACACCGAGCTCTGCTGGAGCGTTTCTGGAGGTGTTCCCCACACCCAACACCTACATCCCCGTCACCCTGTCCTGAACGTGCATGTCTGCCCCAGACACTCACCCACCTCCACGCTCCCGGACACTCACATGTTGGTGGTGTGCTGAACTTCATGTTCCCCAGGTTGCTCTCTCAAGACATTGCCGTGATGAACACTCTGGTTCTGTGCACTTGCATCATCATTGCCTTGAGTGAACCTTTCTTGGCAGCAGGAGAAGACCAGTATGGTCTCTGCCCTGTGTGTTGGGTGTGTGTGCTCCCACCACTCTGCAGTGAAACCCCCACTGTTCTGCACTGGGGTGAACAATGGCCGTGGCATCAGCTTGGTCCACAACCTCAGACAGGCGGCTGTACAGGGGATTTTTGTAACACGAGTTTCTGAGCTGAACTAGGGCCAAGTTCAGCCTAAACAGGTCTGTGAGACATGGCAGAGTCTGAGGATTTGGTGTAGGATGAATAACTCGTAATCTATAAAGTGGGCATAATCATACTCCCTTGTGCAGCCCAGAGCCAGGGCTGGGCGCTCAGGGATGGAGATAAGTGAATGAGGCCTGGCTGCTGTCCATGGATGGGTGCGGGGGGTCGGGCAGGAGCGCTCCTCCCTCCAGCCGGGGTGGGGTGCCTGGAGTGTGGGAGAGCTGAGCCCGCTCCCGCTTTCCGGGAGCTTCCTGGGAGCTCCTGCGCCCGCCTGTCCCATGGCACCTCCGGCACCCCAGCAGCCGTGGGTCCAGGGTGGGTTGTCATGGACCTGCAAGGGGGCCTCTCCAGGGCCTGGGCTGGGAGGTGAAGAGTTCCAGCTGGGCTCTTCTGTTGGAGGGGTGCAGTGGTGTCAGCCCTGCTCCCAAAACTGGATGGGCCAGGGCAGAGCAGAGCAGAGGAAGAACCAGGAACTTTCAGCTTCCATACATGAGAAACTGTCAAAAGCCAGGTAGCAACACCAGCTTTTGTCTGGTATTTCCAGAAAAACCCGGCAGGACCTGGCATCCCAGGGCATAATTTATTATGGAAAAATAAAATAATAAAGTACCAATCCCTTTGAGGCCTGAGTCATAGAAGCATCTTCTCATTAAGGCAGCTCCACCTCTCTGCCTGGTGTTTGCCAGCTCCATGCCTGTATGAATCCACTCCCTGAGCTGCCTCGCCCAGGGCAGCCCTCCTCCTCCCCCTCCTCCTTCTCCTGCTGCCTGTGCTTCCCCAGCACACATCTCCTCCAGCACCCCTTCCCCTGTCTGGAGGAGCACGAGCAGTTCCACATCTCAAGCCAACTTCTCCCCAGGCCCCCCATCTTTGGGCCAGGTGGATGTTTTGTTGGTGTGTGTTGTAGACAAATATCTTCATCTTTTCACCCACCCACCTCCCACCCTTGTGCTATCAAGTTCTCTGGGCATGGCCCTGGCTCCCACATGCCCTTCTCCTGGCCATGTGGTGTGAAGGTGTGTGTGCTATCTTTCCATGGCTGGAAGCTCTCTCCAAAGTGGCCCTCTGCAAGTAGAGAAAGGAGAGGAAGCTGCTCCTGGAGTAATTACCATCTGCATGTCCCGAAGGCAGGCAGCAGATGTTGGCAGAGGAGGACCGGATTGGAAGAGGGTGAGGGAACAGAGGCTGGGGAAAGAGGGTCTGATTTTTCTTCTCGATTGCATATGAATATTTTTAACTGAAACTCAGTAGGACAAGAATCCCAGTTCTGCAAAGTTGATCCATGCACTTGGAAACTTTAGGGGAAAGCTCCTTTGCTCACTCTTGCTGTTTTCTGTCACTCACTCCTGCTTTTCTCAGCCTTTTTTTATGCTGCACTATTTAACTTTTCTTACTAAATCGCTTTCCTTTATGTCCTCCTTCCTTTCCATATTCCCACAGACCTGTCATTCTTTGTCACTCTCCTGGACTTCCATTCTGTCTTTGATTCTGTCTTGCTTTCCCTCTTCTTCCCCCCCCCTTCCATTGTCTTACTCTATTTTTCATTTTCCCATTTGTCTGTGGGCTGATATTCAGATGAGCAAACTTCTTCCAGTTAAAGGAGGTCATGAATATTAGGATTTCTCTATCAAACAATGAAATATGGCTCAAATTACCCTAAAGAATAGGGCCCTTTTCATAAACCACCTGCTGTTTTTTTTTGAAAGAAAGCACAACCATTCGCCTGTGTGCTCCAAGCAGTTGTCTCACATCTCTACCTCGCCAAGCTTTGCCGTTCCAATTTCTTCTGCTGAATTTGTTGCTCTTGGTAGAGTAAGTCTGCTCTTCCCAGACTGCCAGCACCCAATGAGTCTGGGTTTGGACAGGTTGGGGCAGGATGGGGATTCTGGCAGGATCTTCACTACTTTAAATGTTGGTTTGTGATTGTGCTTTTTTGATTGCGGTGTGCATATTTTGGGGTTTTATTTTTGTTTTCAACAACATTTTGGTCTGAAACTCATTTGGTCTGAGCCTCTCAGCTGGACTGAGGGATCTCATTCAGATGTTAGCACCCAGCGGGGCATGGAAACACATGGAACCCCCACGTTCTCCTTGTCTTGTTGGTGCGGACCAACCGTCACTTCCCGGCATGAGGAGGCTGTGGTGGAGGTGACCTGCTCAGGCCTGGACGCCAGCCCAGGCTGTGGTCATTTCCTCCTGGCTGTCATGGTCCTGTCCCCTTTCCTCCCAGCCACATGGCTTCAGAAAAGGAGCTCTGAGCACAGTGGCCGCAGTTGGCTCTGGGAAAGCCAAATTTGTGCTGCATGAGATCCTCCGTTCCTTGTGGTCCTGGCCATGCTTAACTGGACAGTGCCCCGTCCCTTTGCCAGGACAGCACCAGCGCAGCTTGGCTTTTCAGCAGGGACATGGAGAGTGGTGGAGCTGTGCCCCAGGGACCTGGAGAACTGCAAGCAGAAGAGCCTCTGTGCTCCCTTGGGAGTTGCCACGAGGCAGGCATGGGTAATACCAGAGATGGGGACAACAGAGGATACCAGCTTGTCTCAGACTTGTGTTTTGTTTTCAGTCCAGCCTATTTATACTCTTCATAGTTGCTATTTTTTCCCCAGTTACATGAATGTGTCTTGTGTTCGCTGTCTTCCATCTTCCCTCAGCAAACCTTGCCATTTTCTGCGTGTCTTTGCTGGGAGGCTCACAGCACCGTCCCTCCTGGGCAGAGACCACACTTCTCTGAGGAGGCACCTCTCACTGGTGTGCTCCGTCCAGCAGCGTGGTCCAGCCCTTTCACCCTCTCCCACCGTCATTTCCCTCGACAGAAACTGCACACACAGCCTGGGCTGTGTGAACATGGAGTTTGTTTTGCCAGGGTGACCTGTTTAATCATCTCATTTTCTGGTGGCCGTTTATTCCTCGTTTCCACGGTTACAGCCCCATTAAGAGGAGAAGCAATAAGGCAGCGAGTCAAACAGGTAATAAAAACATTAAAGCCATGTGCGCATTGGGAGGGAGAGAGGGCGAGCAGCACTCAGTGAGACGAGACGGGCCGTGCCAGGGAGACAGAAGGGTCACAAGAGCCTGTGCACAGTGTGGTGACACCCGGCTCAGTGCCCAACCTCTGCACGGGCCTGACTGCCAGCGAAGCGTCCTACAGCATCCCACAGCATTCTACCCTGCTCTGTTGGAGTGCGCTTACACTCCGGACAGTGTCACTGCCACCGGTGTGCTGCTCTCCCCACTGCTGTGCTGCTAAGGCAGAGTTGCAAGCGGACAAAAGCACTCGAAATTAAGAGTGTATTTTTTCTGTATTTTCTTTCACGGCTGTGACTGTCTGGCAAAATTTGTAACTTGCTGTTTCTGTTTAGTTCTGGTGATGCTGGTGGACCCAAATGTTTGTCACTGTAACAGCTCTACCGTGGCACTTGCCAAGGTACTTGCTCTTGCTGGCGTTGGCTGTGCTGCTCCCCTGCAGAGCCATGGCTCTGCACAGTTCCTGAAGTAGAACTGACTGTTCCACATGCTACACTGAGGTATTCACAGCCAGCCACCTGAGCCAGCACAACCTAGAGTACTGTGACACTGGTTTGAGGCTTTCCTAGGTAGAAATACCTGTTTATGGAAGGCCGTATTTCTGCAGCCTCCAGGAGAAGGTCAGATGCCATGGAAACGGGATAGCCAGGTCTCTGCTCCGCAGCAGCCACTGCCAGCAGTGACTGTGGGCTGGGGAGTGGGTGGGAGCTGCTCACCTGGGAGCAGTGGGGGATGCCTTTTAGGCCATAGGTAGAAATCTGGGGAGAGCTGTGGAGGGCAGGCAGCATCTCTGGGAATAACTTCTCTCCTGCTAGGAGGAATCCCTAGATTTCTGGCGTTTCATTGCGGGCTCCTAAAAGGAAAGTAGCAACATGAAGCAACCTAAAGCAGCAACTCTGGAGTGAGGAGAAGACAGAGCCCTGGTGTCTCAAGAGAAAGAAGAGAACTGTTTTCAGCTCACTTCCCTCCAGGCAGTGGTCCTCAGGGAACCCCTCAGGGCTGTTGGAAAGTGGGAGCCTTTTGATACTATATGCTTGTTATCCCAAAACTGACTTGGCCAGCAAGGAGATGGTGGCCTCTCTTCCTTTGGGAAATTTTGGGCTTGATGTACTCCTGGGTGTAAAACCATGACCTGACTGCAAAAGCCAGCAAAGTTACTTTTCCCTATAATTTCTCAGTGGCCGTGGAGGCCAAGCAGCATTGGATCTTAGATGATGAGATGTTAGTGAGGGAACTGACACTTCTAATACCTGTCTTTCATGTGAGGGCCAGTAGCTGCCTCTGATGTTTGAATGGAGATTGAAATGATGTCACTGAGAAATAATTTTAAAACTTCCTTGGACACTTCAAGCCTGAGGCTTGGATTTTCAGAGTTATGCTGTGTTAGACAAATTTTATTTCTTTGGAGTTGGAGGTTTATCAAAATTGCAGCATCTCAGAGCAGTGAGGATGGCTGGACTCTCTGGAGACCTGCCCTGGACTGGAGAATGTGGACTTCGTGAAGCTGCCTTCCATTTCAGACAGTCTGTAGGATTGGTCAGGGAGCTGACTTGGTAATTAAGTATGAAAATTATTCTCCAGGACCCATTCACACTGATGTGAAGGGCCTCTTCTGTTCCCGAGAGTGGGGAGAGGGGTTTGACCTTCCTTTGTGTGGTCTCTGGCCACACTGTGTTGTGCTGTGTATTACCCAGGGTGGGTACAAACCCTCATGCTTTGTGCAAGCTGCTTACAAGTAATGGCCTTAGGAGAACAAAGCAAACTGTGTAGCTGGAAACTCCCCACTCCAAATGGGCTTGAGGTGGCAGGTCGCTGCCATGAACGAGCAGGTGCCCACGGGCTGAGAGAGTTCTGACCTGTGAATAAGGGTGAGTTTCACTGTGGATGAAAAGAGGTTAAATATAACAGTCTGCCTCATACAGGTGGCACAGCACTGACAGCAAAACAGAAATATTCAGAAAAGCAAACTATAAAGGAGAGCAAGAAAATAGTCACAGAACTGCAGGGAAACGGGGTGCTTTACCTGCTCGATCTCTCTGTTGAAAGAGTCTGCCCTGTCACAGCCCCATTTTGCCCTGGTGAGATTTTTTTTATTTATTTCTGACATTGTTTTGGGTTTTGCAGTTTCTTTTCTCCAGACTTTATCAGAAAGCATATTTGTGGTGAGAGCCTGTGAAAGGACCTGGCTTGCTGAGTAAATGTTCAACGTGGAAATGAGCTGCATGACCTTGAGAGGGGAAGAGGGAGGAAAGCTGACAGAAATTCATAAAAAGCTGAAAAAGAAAAGAACAAAGAGAAGGGAGGGGAGAGGAAAAAAGATAAAAGGCCTGGCCAGACTGGAAGAAGTCACACAAGAGAGGAATAATGGTCTTTCTTGTTACAGCAGTGACTGGACCTGTCGTATTAGGCATCTTAAAGAGCCCGATTCTAAGTTGCACTGAGCACTGACACTTTGAAAAATAGGCCCATTTAAGGTGACTCAAGTTGGGCAACAAAAGTCAGTAGTCACTTTAGATCATCTTGGCCTGTGTTCAGAGGGGTGAATTTTATCCTTGGCTAAAGGCCAGTGGGAGGCCTTTCTGTGTACTGTTCCCGTTCCCAGAATAGGACTTGGGGTGGCTCCTGGAGCTTGTGCTGGCCCTTTGGGGTAGGGGCAGAACCCACTCTCCTCGGGTTTTGGGCTGAGCCCTCCCTGTGCAGGAGGCAGCGATAACTGGCTGGGCTCATGTGTCAGCCCAGTTGTCTTTGGGCACAGAAACTGGGCTTGAATTTATTTGTGGAATTTCTGGGAGGCTGTGGGTGTCTGGAGAAGGTGCTGGATGGAGCAGAGCCTCTGTCCTCAGTGCAGGAGCAGACAGAAGCAGCAGTGCAGGAGTTTCCCAGCCATCCTTGGAGTTCCTCAAGTGTGTGAGACTGAGATGGAGACACTTGCTTTTGAAAACTAATGAGGATGTCAGTCAGAAAAGACCAACAAAACACTGCTGCAAGGAAGAAAATTTGAGTAGAAACACACTGCTGTCACTACCAGAGACCAAGGTGTGAGGTCCAAGCATGCTCTGGAGCTTGGCTTTCCAGAACTGCCTGGTTTGGGCTTGATGGTTTTTACTTCTGTCCCACATCTAGTCCTGGAGGATCTAAAGTGGATTTTAAAATTGTATTGTAGGGATTGGAGAGAGTTGAGCACCAAGTTTCTGCAGGTTCATATTCTTCTAGCATATCTTTAGTACCTGGATGACACCAGCTCCAGGAAGGCCCTTGGCCCTGCAGTCCTTGGCTCTGGTGCCGTTTCCATGGAGGGATCTGGGCACACAGGGACCTGCCACCCAGCAGTCACGGGGGCTGGAGCAGAAACCCGTGTACTCTTCAGGGAACCAATGGCTTCTGTTGCTTTTTTTTGTTGTTTGAATGTGTGAAAAAAGTGTAAATGCACATAGGCTCCCCCTCCCTCATTCTGTTGTCATTTCTTTGACTCCCCAAATTCTCTTCATTTTCAAGAGGGGAAATCTGACTTCAGTGGCATCAGCACTTCCAAAACACTGCACACTGACATAAGCAGTTCAGAGTGTGGGGCAAGGATTGTGCTGAAGCGGAGCCCTCATTTGTGTTGAAACAGGGCTGATCACCATTCTTTGGTTAAATCTGAATAGCTGTCCTCATATACACATCTTTAAATTTTAGTTCATTTAGGTGGGGGGTCGATTTCTTTCCATAAGCCTGAAAATTGTAGAGTAAGATTTTCATCTTCACTGCTTGTATGGGAGAGCTTTACTGTATAGAGGGGAGCATTTTTTTATTTCCTTCCAATTGGAGTGCGTGAAATAGTAGGGAAAAATCTTGTCTAGTGATGACCTCAAAATAATTTCTCTAGCAGTGCAGTGTGATGTCAGACAGACAGTATGTGGCTGGGTGGGAAGTGCTGACAGTGGGGGCGCAAGTGCCTGACACAGGGGAAAACCATCAGTCCAAGGCTTTGGAAGGAACTGGAGCAAAGTCACCAGCGCAGATGCCAGAGCAAGGAACTGTAACTGTACATTTAATAGCTCTGGATGTTTGCTTTTATGTGACAGTTGCTGCTCAAGCAAACAGATTGGAGAATTCCAGACTTGTGTGGATTTCAGGGATTTTACTTACATATGTTCAGCACGGGACATGAGTGGGATAGGAGCATAGGGGTTGTTTCAGCAGGAGAAGGGCCCTGTACCCTGCTCCTCCCTGCCCCTGTTCACCTTGATTTTATGAGCTGAGCCTTCCCCTCTCACTCCTGTCTCTTACACTTCCCTGAAGTCACTGTCCCTCCAAACCCACCTCACTCACCTGCTCCCTCTGCTCCCAGCATCATCCCACACTCCCCAGAGCATCCTCTGTCCTGTTCTTCTGCTCCCTGATGTGTTAACCTGCTCCTGCGGAAGCCCTGCCCTGTGCCGAAAGCCCCATCTGGAAGTCAAACAACCATGCCCGGAGTGCTGGCCCTGCCCGGCCACCCCTGCCCAGTTTGGGGTGTGGCTGAAACTGTCCTGTGAGAACTGCAAGGCAGAGGCGTGTTTTCACAGTTTATTCTCCGAAAGGAGAGCCTGCAAGGGGTGAGGGGCAGACTCCTTGCAGCGAAGGTGTTAACAAATAGCAGGTGATTAAACATGACAAGCAGTGACATTTCTGTGTGGGGTTCTCAGTACCAGCAATGCCAAGAACGAAGCTATAAACCCTGACATTTTGTGTTATGCACTGAGGTTTTTAATAGACATCTTTCTCTCCCTCACCCCTGTTTGTTTCTTTTATTCCTCTATTCCCTTCAGTCCTCTTCTCCCTTTCCTCTCTCTTCCTGATCTTCACCCTGGCTCTGGCCCATCCCAAGTGCCCCCACCTCAATTTCCCATCCCTCCCTCCTGGCTCTTATCTTTGCTCTTTTGCTTCACCAGACTCATTTGTTTGATGTCCTTCACTTTAGCTTTTGTTTCTCTCTTCCTCCCTATTTTCTTGTTACACTTTTCCAAGATTTTTTGCTTTTCATGGCATCATTCACCCTTCCTTACTCTTCTCTTCCTCCTCTTAGCTCCGGTCTGCCATATGCACACGCTCGCAGTCTCTCACACATATGCACTCCCACACTTTATTGCACACACACTGCCACTTCCCGCACACTTCCCTGCTCCCCCCCACGCTCCCGCTCTCTCCTGCTCCGTCTCTCACATACGCTCGCACTTGCTCTTTTCTTTCTGTGCTTCCCCTCTCCTGCTCTTCTTTGTCTTTGTTACTCCCTTCTGCTGTCATCCTCCCTCTGTCTGTTCTTTTCCACTCTCTCCCCTTCTCCCTCCCTTTCCTTTCTCTTTTTGGGGTCTGATGTAATACTCTAACCATGGGCAGCCAGGCCAGTTGCTTGTCAGGGAGCAGGTGTCCCACCCCTGAGTGATGTTTTTGTTAATAACATTTTTGCCCTGACTCAGAAGCCGTCATTTTGGAGATCGGTTGGTGGGGTTTTTTTAAGGACAGGAGCTGAGGAGGCTGAGCTTTTGGGAACAGTTGCTGGGTTTGTACTAAAAGGACTGCAACAGTTGTTCTGCTGAGCGAGAAACGTTGGAACAACTGCAGATTCTCTCCCCACCCCACCCCCCCTCATCTATCCAAAGGGCATTTGGAGGTGACACTCAATGCACCGTCCCCCTTGCAGCCAGCTCTAATTGGAGCTGACGAGCTGCCACTTGTTCTTGGCTTTGGAAATGGGGCACTTCTGCCACTGGAGTTGGCCCTACCCAGCCCTCTCTGTTAGAAAAAACATTTCCTCCTTTGCTGCCTTCTCCTGGTGGGGTTATGGGTACAAAACTAGCAAAATGCCTGAGTGACCAGAGCAGTCAAACACAGGGCTCTCCTCCAGCCGGTCACCTGGTCTCCGGCGCTCAGTAGTTATGGCCCAGCTACATGACCTGAACATAAGGAAGGGGTCTCCAGGCACAGAAGGATAAAAGGGGTCAATGGCGGTCATCGGCTCCCCAGTCCATGACCTCCCTGGCTCACTGTGTCTTACCAGGCTGTGATGCCTTTCATTCAGAGGCTGGGTGGCAGGGCTTGATGCTTCCCACTAGGCAGGATGGAAATGGTGTGGGCAGACCCCTCAGAGCCCATCCTCTCTGCTGAATCAGCCATGCTATTGCCACCAAGGCCAAGACCTTCCTATCTGGCTGGCCCTGGTGGGAGCCACACTGAAGAAGTCATCACAAAGTGCCTCCTGGGGACTTGAGGCATCTCCAGAGGCTCTTTGGCACAGCGATTCCTTCTCACACGGCTGCAGAATCTCTGCCTCTCCCCAGGTCCCTGGGGAAGATCTGTAGGGAGCTCCTGGAGAGTTACCAGACACAGGCTCTGTGCTGTGCTCAGGGATGTACCGGCCCATCGCTAAGCTGCTGCCTCTGCACTGAGAGCACCCAGGGTGGGCGAGAGGCTCTCCTGGGTGGACTGCGAGGACAGAGGCTGGGGCAGCTCCCATGGGCAGGAGGTCCCCAGGTCCCCAGTGTAAAGGGCTCAGCAGGTATTTGAAATGAGTTGAAACTAAACTGCAGCTTCAGTCCCAGTATTTCCTCTTCTTTGACCCTGCATTCATTCTAAAAATCAAAATACTTCCCCATAAAGAACCGCCTTCCCATAAAAGGGTCTCTCCCTCCCTGTCTGCCCAGGTCTTATTGATCAAGCACCACAGACGGTGGCTGCAGCTTCAGTTGCCAAGTAGGGCAGATCGATAGAGACTCAGGATGGGGTTTTTGGCAGCTGGAACGTATATTTGTTCCTCCTTCCGTCCCACCATCCCTCTGGGAAATGGTTGGTGTCACAGTGGAAGCAGGCGGAGCAAAGCTCCATCCTCCTGCTTGCCACTCACCTTGTCATTTGTCCTCCGTGCTGCAGCCCTGGGACCGAAGGCCTCTGTGGGAGCATCTGTGAGGCTGCAGAGAATGCGGGGCATGTGTGGAGACAGAGCAGTCTCACCCTGCGCTGGCTCCCCCAGCCTCTCTCTGTTGCTTACCTTTCGCAATGGCCAAGTTCGCCCTTTTGTGTACTGGGGCAATCCCATGGGTCATTCCAGGCTCCCCGAGAGCAGTATTTGGCCTTTATTGTTTGCACAGTCTCTTTATTTAACTAGCATTTCTTCCCTACCTGGATCCAAGGTAACTGCCCTTTGCCCTTCCTTGCTGTGGCCATCCGTGCTGTCGTCATCTTTCCAGAGATGGGGAGAGCAAGGCACAGTGATGGGAAGTGACTTCATGAAGGCCAGGGGGACTTGTTGCTGGAGTTGGGGTTAAGGGCCATGTTTCTGGCTGTCCTTTGGCAGCACTCAGCCTCTTGGCCATGGGCTTGGGACAGTGCTTCCCCACTCAGAGCCTTCCCAGGCTGCCCTGTCCATGTGGGACCGAAAGCTGTGGGCTGGTCTCCAGCATGAATTGGGGGAACAAGATGCAGAGGGGAGCATTGGGGAGGAGAGGGATGTTGTGCAGACCTGCCTTGCTCCATCCTGTCTGAAGAGGCATTAGCTCTGCCATAAGATGTCCTTAACCCTTGCTAGCTCTCCTGGCTGCCCAACCTCTGGCAGGTGCCGAGCGCCGCGCACAGAGAAGTTAATGAAATGAGTATTTTGGGGAAGGGGGGAGGGAGGCTCTCTACTGCACCCTGGGGCCCTGGGTTTATTAATGGTGACCTGCCATTAAAGACTAAAGTGCTAACCTGGTCATATTTAGCAGCTTTCAGTGGTATCCCAGTGGTCTCTGCCTGCAATATCAACTCCTGCTTTCCCCTGCAGCCCCAGCTCGGCAGGAGCTGACTCCAGAGTTTCTCTGCTACAGTGAGTCTGGTGGGCAGCACTAGGAAGTCTTTGTGCTGCTGCTGCCAGACAGATTTCCACCTCCTCCTGCTGCTCCAAGCAGCTTCCCCCTCTCACTGCCAGGTCTTGCCAGGCAGCTCTTGGAAAAGAGGACCAAGTCCTGGCATCTTCATGATCTCCTTTATCCCAGACAGAGCCTGGGGGTCACTAGGAGAAGGAGATGTGCCAGCATGAAGCTCAGAGGGTTTGGCCATGAAGGAGAGGCGTACTCTGGCTCTGCAAAGCACTTCCACAGAGCTCTCAGAGAATCCGCTGGCAAATTATCCCTCTGAGGTGGCAGGCTGGGAAGCAAGGCAGCAGCTCTGCCAGACCTGATTAAAACAGGACTTGAGGCTAACAGCTTCAGGTCAGAGCAGGAGGGCTGCTCCCACTGCTGCTGTCCCTCTTGCTCCAATCTAAGAGGGATGTGGAAAACCCAAGCTTGGGGGGATGTCCCCTAGGGGATATTAGCGGTTGGATATTGCAGTGACAGGCACTTTAGAAAGATGCTGGGAGCTGCTGCTGCTGCTGCTGGTCCAGGCAGGGATCAGTGTTAGCAGAAGAAAAAAAAAGCCCCAGAGTTTCCTTGAAGCTAATTCTGCTCTTGATGCTTCCCCAGAAGCAAGATCCTGCTGTGCTCCGTGTGCCAACTGAGATTATTGCTTTCCCTGATCACTTCTTCCTGGATTAAAAACTCAGCATAGAGCATTTTGCGGTGTGTTATTCCAGGATACCCACTAGAAGCTCAACATGGTGCAGACTCTGGCAGAGATGCCAGGGAATCATAAGGCATCTCCAGCTCAGGCTGCTCCTGCTGCTCAGATCAGGAGGTGGGGGTGCACCTGCCCCCTCGCACTCCTGTTTGGCCTGAGGTGAGGGCACAAAGAGCGAGGCTGCAGGGATTTTCCTCTCTCCAGAGAGCCCCGTAAGCCACAGATCCCATGTCCTCGCAGCCCTGCCCTTCATGTGGGCATGTTTGTCAGTGTGGGCTGCAGGCCATTCCCCAGCAGAGCCAGCGAGGGCAGGGGCCTTGTTCCAGCACAGAGCTCCAGCCCTCGCGGCCTCCCAGCAGGACGAGTGCCGGTTTGGCAGCCAGGCTGGGGGCAATCCTCGCTCTCTCCTTTGGCTCTGTGCCCCAGCTGATCCGCAGCCAGGTTTTGCTGTAATCCCTACATCCTGTTGCAGGTCCTTAATCAGCTGGAGCCAGCCTGGAAAAAAAAAACCCAAAACCCAAACCCCAAACTGTTGTGGTTAAAGCTCCCCACTCCCAGGTGGTGGGGAGGGGTGGGCAGCAGCCTTCCCAGGCACCAGGCGGGAGACTGGAAGGGTTGGGAGAGATTACAGTTCCCTTGGTAGGGATGGAAGCAGAGAAAAGGGTGTTTGTTTCTGCTGGGGGTCTCTGCAGGACCCACTCGTGCTGTTCCCCTGCGGAGTGGACGGGTCTGGGTTTGAGGCATTGATTCCTCCTGTTCTCCCACTGCCAGCTCAGCTATGGACACTGCCCCTTCAGCCCTCACTGGGCAGGCTTGGAAACTCTCCGGGTTGTTGTTGAGTTGGTTTTTTTCCCATTTAATGCATAGAATAACACTGATGGGTCTGAACAGCTCCAGCCAGGCGACGAGGGGAAAGAATAACAAGCTCCTGAATGTCAGGCAAAATTATGGGCCATTGCTATTTAGGGTGAGTCTGGTGGATTTAGGGCCTCTCTGTTCTATTGTCCCGGCTGCTCTGAGCATTGGAGCAGGCGAGACACAAGTCGGGAATTTTATTGCAGAGCATGTTCAGGGGAAGGCTGGTTCTGAGCGTTTCGGGAGTGAAACAGCAGCAGTGGGGGAGAGGGGACCATTTCTGTTGGGAAGTTGGTGAGATGTGATACTGCAGGCTGGAAGTCCTGGTTATCCAGCAGAGAGTAGAGCCCCTTTGTGTCCTGGTTTCTGTCAGGATTCAGCTCTAGATGTTCATCACACTCCCCAAGTCCGTGTAGGGTTGGTCTCCGTCCATCAGACCTGGGCTGACTGTCCGGCTGCTGCATCCCTTGGCAGACCCTGCTGGTCCACACTGCATCTCAAGAGCACGTGGCTCCTTGTCTTCTCTGGTGAAGCATTCAGGAATGTAGTTCATATGAAAAACAGTGCCTATATGTGTGTGTTGAAAGGGCATTAGGGGTTTTGGTGTCATCTCTTGGATTGCTTTTGGCCGGCACTGGTGATGTAACCAGGGCTGGCACTGCACTCGCATTGCCAGGTGTTAGGGGAAGGGTCCAGCTGAACAGCATAGAAGGACACAGAAAGGATGAAGACGGTGTTATACAGTGTGATAGATGTGGGTCGTCCATGGGAAAGTGAAGTCTTCACAAGTCCTGAACAGGGTGTACCCTGAGCTTCTGGATTTTGGCAAATACATTCTGTCCCATGCCAGGGTGGGGAGGAGTGGCAGAGAGCAAGAAAGCCATTGAAGCCTGGCTGTCTGCATAGGCGTGAGGCTCAGCAGGGTGAATTCTTTGCTTCTTTGGGGCTCTTTTTATTTGACCGGATTAAAAAGCCTATTTGAGTTTCTTAAACCATTTAATCTAAAATCCCCAGGTAGATGCGCCATTGGATTCCGTTTTAAGCTTATAAACAAAATAGGTCTGTGTTTGTCTCTTCTTCATTTTGTTCTAAAGAAGAAGGGTTTGACCTCTCCTCCCTTGAGCTGGGTGGGAGTTGAGCTTCTGGTGCCTATGAATCGCTGGGAGCAGGGGCCAGGCTCCACTGGCTGGTCCCCAGGGCTCGGTACCTACACAGAGTTACTGAGCATAGGTAAAATTCCAGTAGAACCATTGCTCTGCGATTAGTTTGGGGATGTGGAAAAGGAGAAGACCATAGGAGATGGGAGAAAATGAGAGGAAAGCATGGAAGGATCTGGATAATTCCAGTTCCTGTAGTCCTTTGAGAGGAGCTGGTTCTCCACTGCTCCCAGAGTGTCCAGCTCCTTCCAGGGTTTCCTCCTGCATCCATCCTCTCCACGCAGTCTCCTCTTGTCTCCTCTACAGTGCCATGTGGCTTATTGCTGCACTTCAGAGGAGGTTCCATTGTCCCCAGAATGGGACAGTTCAGGATTTGTTCGCAGGAGAGAGGTGCTGCTGATACCTGCGGCAGCTGCAGGAATGTCACGGGTCTGTGGCCCACAGTGCCAGCTGCTCCAGAGGAAGGTACCGAACCCACAGCAGGCAAACTTAAGATGATCTGTCCCTGTGTCCCCTCGATGTCCTTTCCACGTGTCCACAGAGATCACTTTGAGTCAGTGATGCCTGCATACCTGTGTGGGGTGACAGTGGCAGTGCTCAAACCAGCTGTAGTGGGAGCAGTGTCCCTTCCAGATCCTGTCCCCAGTGCTGGGAGCACAGAAGAAGTGCTGGGCCATCCAGCTCCCTCGTGCAGCCATGGAAAAGCTCGTTCCAGCATGGCCATGGAAGGGCCGGGAGGGCAGGCTGTCCTCACCTCTTGTGATCTTTGCTGTGAGCAGAGAGTCCTCCCGTGTCCATGGCTCTCAAGGAGATGCTCTATATGAGGGGAAGGTGGGAACAGGACTGTATCTTTCCCACCTTCCTTCTTCCAAGGAACTGAAGACAGACAGAGGGACAGGCATCTGTCCAATGGCAGCTAGAATAGGAGGGAGCCCTGTTGGCTTTGCCGAGAGAGCCTCTTTCTATATGGAAATGAAGAATTTAGGCTAATGGAGCTCAACCATCTCTAATTTTGCGATGGCAGGAGGATTTTGATTGAAAGTAATTAAGCAAGCTAGCTGTAAAATTAATTAAAGCAAAAGGGGGGGATTTTTTTATTGGATTGGATAGCGATATAGCGGCTGTCAAATGGGGGACGGATGGGGGTGACCTGAATTCTCTGCCCTCCCTCCTCCCACTCGGGACGTTTATGTCACTTTAATCTCCTTACAGCGGCTGGTGTGCATTTGTTTGAAATAATCAAGGAAATATGGTCAGAAATTGTCAGCTTTCAGATCTAATTTACCTGACAGCCTTGCGCAGACCAGTAAGCCTCTGTGTGCGTGTGTGTGTGGTGCATGCGACTGTGTGGTCATGGAGGACTCCTTGTCTCCCCTCTCCCCTGTTTTTGTTCATTTTGTCTTCTCTTGATTCCTAGCAAAAATACTTCTGACGTATCTGGGGCCACCCAGCACCTTGCAGGAAAAAGAAATAAGTTTGACGATTTTTCCTGCGGTCCGTTCTCCACCCCCACCTTCCCATCACTATCTCCTCCCAACCTGCTGCCTCATCTTTGCACCATAACCAGCTTTAGGGTTTAGGCAATATAGGATTAGGGGAGGTGGCTGTAATTCTTTATTCCAGATGGCTGGCAACTGCTAAACCCACTGTCACAAGCACCGAGTTATAAAAATACTTAAATTAGGCCCTTTGTTTCAGCCCATGTCCCTGCCAAGCAGCTATCCTGGTGTCCTGCCGGGAGCTCAGCTTGCACAGAACAGGTGGGGGGACTCTGAGTCCAGACTGTAATGATGCTGAGGAGAGGCTTCTCCGGACTCACACCTACCTGGATTCCCTTGCTCAGCTCCATCTGCTTCTTTTTGCCTTTAGCTCTTAAAGAGAGATCTGCACTAAGAAGGAGCTGGGCATGAGTTGGTGTGCGCTCCCTTAGCAGGTGAACATCCCGATCCAGGGACATACAAAGGCTGCGATTCCTACCCGTCTGACTGGGTGGGTGAGGGTGTCCACATATTCCTGACAGAAATCCCAGGCTTCCCCCTGGACCTAACCCTGCAAGAACCCGATGACCTGAGCTCAGCATACTGGAAACTGGGGAAGGAGGGCGACTACTGTAGGACTGGTGTTTCCTCAGAGCTGCCCTGGTGCCTTACATCTGTCTTGCTAGGTTGGCTCTTAGGGTTATTATTTATTATTATTCATTAGGTGCCAAGAGAGTTTGGGCTTTTGTTTGTTTTGTTTGGGTCTCCATATAGAGGCCTTTGCTGAGGCAGACTCCAGTGCCAAGACCTCTGGCGCTTTTACAATTACAGCCCGTGATCCTACTGCATTGTTTATGTAATGACTCTCAGTCCTGAGGGATTCTGCAGCCTTTCTTAGACCAGAGCACCCAGCACCTGGCAGGGAGAGTGCAGGGCAAGTGCTGGACCCTGGTGCCAAGGAAAATCTCTGGGCTTTATGTCCCAGGGAATGATTAAGATGTAGAGGGCTCAGGCTGGACCTGCTGTGAGAATCCACATGCAGGGGAGTTGATGAAGCTGCTTCAGGAGGAGCAGATGATTCATCCCTGCCTGGTCTCTGTGGTCGCAGGGTCTCTTAGTAGCTCAGACCTGACGTTCTGGCTGTTGGGTGTCTGCAGCCCACCAGTTTGTCTCTCATACAGGGAGCTGAGTGACTGGTCCTTGTGGGCCAGCTGATGTGACCAGTCCCTGAGTGTCCCAGAGCACCCCAAACCATCTCAGCACAGGGACTGAAACTTCTAGCTGTTAATCAGATGTGTGGAGGGCTTCACACCAGCTCTGTAACCTGCAGGACATGGGTAGGACTGGTCATGACCAGCTGCATGGGGCTGTGCTGAGGTGGGTGATGAGCTCATCACCATGATTCTTGGGTTTAAATCCAGCTTTGCCACTGATTTGCTTTGTATCTGTAGCCATGTGAATGCACAGCTTTGTGCCAGTGCTTCCTCATCAGTATAATGGGTATAATTAGGCTTCCCTGATTGAAGATGGCGCTGAGCACTGAGTGTGCTGGCAGACTGTTTGCTTTTGTTTAAAAGCCCCTTCCGAAAAAAGGAGGTAAGACCAGATTTTAGGGTGCTGGTTCCCATATCATATTTCAGACGTATGGGTCAAGGTCTCTGACAATACCCAACCCTTTCCTTGTGGGACAGGTGTGCTCTGAAGAGTTGGCTTTCCCTAAACCTAACAGGACAGAGTTTGGTTAAGACTTAAGTGCTTCTAAGCACTGTCTCCCCTGTATTCAGCAAAATACAGAATGTGGCCCTGCTGATCTTCTGTGTTAATTACAAATATAACAGAATGTAACATGAAGAATAGTCTAAATAATTTCATGGCCTGTTAACCAAAAGAGAGCTCAAGTTCTGGGACATGGACCAGGCTGCCACTGATAATGGTATCTGAACTCAGTGGTGTCTGGAGGAAGGGTCGTACCATGCTGGCTGCTCTGATTTCCCACTGTAAATTGCAAGACCAGATGACTAAGAGTGCATTAGATAATCTTCTAACATAACATTCCCTACAGGCAGTTACTGGCATTGCTGTAGAGACATCCTGAACGACGTGTTGGAAAAGGAAGTGCACAGGACAGTCTTTCTGCATTGTGAACATGTTTGAGACCCCCATGCAAAGCTGTGCTCTGTTCTGACTCCAAGTCTCCTCAGACATGGCCGAGGAAAATGCACGTGAGTGCTGACCTGGGGGCATCTTCTGTTGTTCTATTTGCACCTGCTTGTACTTGTTCAACACCTTCTCCCTCTCAAGCACTGCCACTCTCACTGCAAATGAGTCTGAAGACCCTGACTCCAGCACAGCCAGGAGTTGAGAAACATCCCATAGCTGGGTGAATGGGATGAAAAGTTCAGATTTGGGTGGTGTTTCTTTTTCTCTCAGTTTAGTGTGAGTGGCAGTGGAAAGGCATAAGCTCCCTTCTGTCACTGATGTGGTGTCAGCTAGGAAATGATTCTCCTGAGCTGAGCAGAGTGACATGAGCATAAGATCAGTCAGGGAGGGATCAAGCCCAGCAAGTCGGGAAGAGCTGAGGCACTGGGCTGAGTGTCTGGAGGTGAGCTGCCCATCCTCAGTCTATGGGGAGGAGAGTCCCCCAGAAAAGGGACTGGCAGCTCAGCTAACATTGGTTCAGAGAAACCTTGGGAATGTGCAGAGAGACCTCAGGAGTGAGTCAGGAAGACAGAGATCTGTACCTGCCTTTCCTGTGACCTGCTGACCCTCACACATCCTGCTCCAGTGCTGAATCCTGGCTGCTGTTCCTGTGCATCCAGCTGGCTTGGGGCAGCAAAAGGAAGAAAAAAACAGAGCCAGCAGCTCACCTGATCACAGGTTTCATGCAGAGGTTGCCCTGCCTGACTTGCAGTGGATTCAGGGGCTTACTTTGGAAGCTGTCTCTAGGGCAAATCTGAACAAGCCAGTGGCACCTAATTTCCCAGGGAGGTAGAAAAGCCACAGAGGAAAAAAAAAAAATATTGCAATAGAAGGTTTGGGGATAAGAGGACATAGTGTTGATAGTGTTGCTGGCCAAACAAGGCTGTGAATCAAGACATATCTGCCACATCCCATTTACGTCCCTGGCAGTGGGACCCAAGGACCTCATGAGGATTCAGGAAGGCTTCTGTGAAGACATCCTGAGCAGGGAAGGGGGTGCCAAATGGGACAAGGCAGCAAGGGAGGCATGGAGAGCTATGTGTCACACAGCTCAGCTGCTGGGGCCCAGTTAAAACACGGGTGTACACGTAAAAGGGCATCAGTGTGTCTTCAACTCAACTGCCCCCTTCCCCCTTGCTTCAATCTCATGTCCTCCCTGGAGCCCCAGGCAAGTTCGTCAGTTTACACCCAAATGCAGAATCACCAAGGTTGACAGGGTTTTGGTTTCATTAATTCTGGACCCTAACATGCCAGCTCTCCACCCTGACACTCGTTTGCAGGGCTGTCATGGCTGGTGCAGGCTTCTTCATGGCTTAATAAACCAGCACTGTGGAAGCCTGGGCTGAATTCGCAACATCATGGAATTGTTTCAGTTGGAAAGGACCTTTAAGGTCATTAAATCCAACCATTAACCCGACACTGCCAAACCCACCTCACAGTGGGAGTTATCCTCCAAGAAGTGTGAGCGGGCATGCTGGGTCCCAGTGTCCTCACTTGGGTGACTTGTACTGGTGCGATACTGGGACTTCTGGGGGTGTCTCCTGAGGTTTCCTCCTCCTGCACCCCAGCAGAGGGAAGAGAGGCTGTGGGCTGACTGGGAGCAGCTGATGGTGGATGTCTCCATGTGTGTCCTCAAGGCAGTAGGGCAGTCCCCGGGTCAGGTCAGATCCACGCTGCTCCCCAGACACACCAGGAGCCAAGTCCTAGATTTGGGAGAGGCTCAAGGCAGCGCTCCCTGAGTTCCCTCTGCACAGGAGAAACACCCTCACGGAGCTGTCTTTTTATTTGCAAACTGAGCAGTTGTACTGGAAGAGATTTAGCAAACATGGGACTGCACAATGCTGTGTGTACTGAGTCACACATCAGGGCTGGAGCCAGCTAGCACTGTGAGCTACTGAGGCAAACATTTGAGAATAGCTACAATAGGCACCAAAAATATCTTCAGATGAGATCTTTCTGTGTTGCTGCACGTTGGGTAACAGGGAGGGCTGACAACCTAAGCTTAAACTCTACCCATATGCTCTAAAGCTCATCCTGGGCAAGCCAAGCTACTGGGAATGGGAATAGAACAGAGGAAAAGCAGTTTTTCTCCTGTAAAGGGAGCTCTGATTAGCCAGCTTCACATGGGTTGGGAAAGTTCTGGCTCTGGCAAGGCTCTAGGGATTGACCCTGTGATCCTGGCTCTGGCTGCATTTCAGGAGGGAATGACCCCAGAATTTATACCATGTTGTTGCATCTGCAGCTCACACCTGCACAGGGCCAGGGCAGGATCAGTCCCTACAAGACATCTTCTGTCTGTTTTTAAAGTTCCCAGGCAAGGGGGCTGCTCTTGTAGTCTCTTGTAGAACGTCTCTGTATTGCAGGATTTTTCTCAGGGATTTGCTCTGTGGTTGCTCTTTCCTCTCTATTACTCCTTTAAAATAAAGGAGCCCAGCTCCCCAGAACCCAGCTCTGGCTTCTGAGACACGATTCCCCAAACACAGATTCTGGGGGCTTGTCCAGGTCATCTCTGCAGAATGGGAGAACAGGCAGCGGAGGTTCTTGATGCTGTCTGATGTGCACACGGAGGGCAGGGCTGGGTGTGACCACTGAATCTGATCAGCCTCCTGCCAGGTGACCCTTCAGCATCCTTTCCCTGGTCCCCCAAACCCTTTCCTTGCATCCTGCTGCTCTCTACACTCTCGTGCTAGGGTTGGGATCGTACCTTGGCCTTGCTGCGGCCGCTTCCTGCCTTCCAGCACACGAGCTCTCCCACTGGTTTTGCAGCCGTTTTTTCTGCCAGCGCAGGGCACTGAAAAGTGCTAGCACTGCCAAAAACCCTGTGTGCACTACGACTCCCCAAACATCCCTTTATTTTTATTGTTCTGTTAATTACTGTTTAAACTTTAATAAGTCACTTCGTCAGGAGGGGGGACCTGCAGTGAGGTTTCTGTGCAAACACTGGGCCAGGCGGTGACTCTGGTGTAACATAACCCTTTATACAATGTGGGAATGTTTAGACTGTAACAGAAACTTGTTATTTTAATGACAGTTAAAGGGAAAAAAAAAAGAAAGGAGCAAATGAAAAAGGGAAACAAGTTTGTTGGGGAAATGGCTCATCTCAATCTCTCTGTCTGGCCTCTTTTCTCTTGGCTTTAATGATATCTGGATAAGGAGGCTTTATGGCTTCAGTTGAGGCAAGTCTTGTTCCCAGAGATGCCCTATACAAGTCAGTATGTGATCCCTTCAGTTCTGTGGGGTGAGGCCAACAGCGGAGAGATGCTGATGGAAGCAGCATGTCTTGATTTTGCTCAGACACGGCAGCAGATGCCTAAAGCCAATTTGAGCTCAGTCTAATTATTCTGACCCACACAAGAGACTTTCCCCTTCTATTCAGAGCTTCTTCCACTGGTTAAGTTTTTAAGTAGCTGTGCTGACACAGATGCTGGCATGTCATACATAGGAGGGTCCAACATCCCATGGATAAAATGGACCTTGAAGCAAGAAGATGATGCTTCATTTTGACTCCTCAAAATGAGGAATCATGGCGATCTGAGAGAGGGAGAGAGCCTGGCTCATACTCTTGGCAGTAGGAGAACAGAGGATTCACCGGCATCCTTGATTTTGGACTGTGACTTCTGACATCTGCATTGCTTTGAGGTGGAGAGTGCCTGTGCAGTGGCTGCTTGTCCCCGCACCACAGCACTGAAGTCACCTCCAGGTTTGGCTTGGCTATATTTAGCGCTCACTATAGACAAGACCATATAGAGTGATATATATGATCTGAAAACCTTCAACTCCTGCTGACCTCTGCTGCTACAGTGAAATCCCCCAAATCTGTACAGTCTGAGTGAGGAGTGACACGAGACCAGGAGAAGGGAGAGTTCCCATGCTTTCCCTGACAGAATTCCATGTTCCCCCTCCCCAGGCTGGTCACCGGTCCCTGGCAGGGCTGGTCCTCTGGGAAGCCCAGCTTCTTCTGCCAGACTTGGCTGTTGGGCCCACAGGGAATGAGGGGAGAGAGGTGTAAAGAGGTTATGGGGGTGTCGACTGGGGCACAAGAGCTTTGGCAGGAAATGCTGGGAAGGAGAAAGGTGGAATGGTGCTGGGAACTTCAGGAGAGAAGAGGGGAGAAGAAGAGCGCCCTAAGGCCAAAGCCAGCAACTGGGATGGGAAGGGGGGCACAAAGGGCAAAATTTTGGAGGGGAGGAGAGGTTAGGAGGGTGTGGGGTATAAGGAGCACTTTGCTGGGAGAAAGAACCTTCCTCAGGTGCCAGCTCATTGCCAGGAGTCCAGTTCCTCTGTGCAGGGCCCCTCTCTCCTCTCTGCTAAGTTTCTGGCCAGAACAGGACCCTGGGGGATTTGCACTCCGTAAAGCTTTTTGGTGAGGGTGAGTGTAGGGTGGAGTGGGAGGGAATGAAATCACGGGCCTCTGGGGAGTGTGTGTTTTCCCGAGTGGGTGAGCATGCAGGGCGCAGGCCAAAACAGTTCATACTTTCCTCGCCTGCTGCTGGGGTTGTGATTGTTACTGATTGGGTTTGCTGTTCTCGGCACTTTGTGTTTTTCCAGCTGAGCATTGGCTGCCCCTGGAATTTTTAAATTTTTTTTTTACCCTCTGCTTTAGTTCAAATACCCACAAACATGGCAGATGGGGCAGGTGTATGCCCAGCTCTGTGCCAGCCAGCACTGCAGGGGCTGAGCCTGCACTGGGGCTGCACAGGGCTGGGAGAGTGCAGAGGTCTGTGAAAGGTACCGGTAACGTGCAGACCTGCTGTCAGTAGGATTAAATTCATAGGTCTGTATTATCTCTGGATGTATGTCATACAAAAAAGTAAAGAAATCTGCTCTTGTAGAAAAACCACTGTCAGGGCTTCATGTTGGAGCAAATAGTAGGGACATGCACAGGGATTCTCACGCTTGGGCATGTATAACGTATAGCTGGCTTAGGGTGCATAAACTTCAACCCCAAAGCCAAAGGGCCAAGAGAATGCTAGCTGGAGAGATAGTTTTGTTTCATTTCCAACACGTGATCATGACTTTCAGACCCCACCAAGCCCCTCATGTTGGGCTGTTCTCCCTCCAGGCGTGTGCTCGTGTCCGTCCTCCGTAGAGCTGTGCCTGCTCGCGGGGCCAGTGGCAGGAGCCATCCCTTTAGGAATGGTATTTTCCAGGTTCCTGTGTGAGGCCAAACATGTCCCAGCTGCAAAAATAACTAGTCTGTATATCCTGTGGAAACAGGAGCAGCAGCGACACATCTGTCTGGTCTGGGCAGAGCCAACTTGTAACTAATGCCCCAAAGGGGCATCAGGCGGCTGCAGGCTCCTTGTCAGTGTGCAGAAATCCAAAATAGAGACCTTTGGGGAGGACTAGCCCCTTGGAGGGTGAAGCTCTGCAATGGGCAGACCAACAGATACCTCTGGGCCTCTTGCAGGACCAGTGTGTTCCAGCAAGACATTAATATTGACTGGCTTCCCTGGCCCAGCTCGGGGCGCGCAGGCTGCTGGCATGGCCGGGTACACACATCCCCCAGAGCAGCCCCAGCCTCTTTCTGGCTTCCTCCTGCCTCCCCTGTGGCCAGTGGGGTCACTTTGGTTGGAGAGCACAAGCAGAGCTCAAGGATAGAGCCCCCTGGACGGAGGCAAGGAGCCACCGAGTAAAAACGCTGAGGTTTTCCTTTTCTGTACAGCGCGTTTCCCTAAATTGCCTTTGACTGTGTGCATCGCTAATGAAAGTTTATGCCCTTGTTAGAAGGACAGGCAGGTCCATTCCAGTTAGGGCTGGGTCTATCCTTCTGCCAACTGCCCTCCCCAGCACACACACACACTCTCACTCACTCGCTCTCCCTGGTGAATAAGTAGAGACTGTTAAAAAAAAAAAAAAAAAAAAAAAAGAGAGAGAGAGAGGAAAAAAAGAGGAGGGGAAAAAAATTTCCATATTTGTGTAAGTTGCTTTAAAAGCATTTTATCATGTCATAAAAAAAAAGGAAAGTACTCTCGGAAATTGATCCTGCACAAGAGCCCATTGGACAGAAGGACGTTGGGATGTTAATGGCTATTTTGCTCCAGGGTGGCTTATTAAAAAATTTATACATAAATGCTTAAAATTGCATAAATTATTTAAAAAAAAAACATAGTAAGCAATTTGCAATCCCCATCTACTTTTCCTCTTTTTCTTTCCTTCATCATTCTTTTCTTCCATTCTTTCCTACAAAAAGAAAATATTCCTTCCCGCTTCTCTTACCCTTGTCCCCTCCCTGTCTGAAAATGTGATGTGCCCAAAATTGTACATGTCTGTGGGTAAAATAAATACGATTTTAAATGGTACCAGCAACTGACCAGCAGAGCTAGCTGTGAGGGAGAAAAGAAGAAAAAAAAGAAGGGGAGAAGAAAAAAGAAGGGAAAGAAAGAAGTTTGGATATGATGAGTGTTTCTCGCAGGCGTGGAATGTCACCCACATATCCTGGAGATTGTACTGGGGAGGTTTATGATGGTTTCCCATTGATTTGTTTCCCCGACGCAGCTGCCGACCTCTATTGAGGGACAAACATAATCAGCACTGACGCAAATTAGATGGTTATTCGTTTTGAAAATTGACAGAAAAACAATAAAAAAGATGAAATGCTCCCAAATCAATAGATATAATGAAATTCAAATAATCCGAGAGATGAGGTCTCCATGGCAACTGATAATGTGGAAAAGAAAACAATTTAATAAAGGACAGACACACTTTGAAAACAGATTGGGCAAAGGGAAGGCGGGGGGGCGAGGGAGCAAGGGGGGCTGTGGGTTGGGTGGTGGTGGGNNGTCGTGGGGGTGGGGTGGTGGTGGGAGGGGGCAGCAGGAGGAGGTGGTGGTGGGGAGCCAGAGCCACTGCCTCTCCGGTTGGTTAGCAGTGCTGTAGTGAAGGATCACTGTCCATCCCAAGGACGCTTGCCATAATTAAGAGAGGCTTTCGGTCCAGAAAGTGCAGATTCAGGTTTTAATACACAAAATTATTTCAGGAGCACTGAATCGGAAAGTCGTTTGTTATGACCTTCCTGAGAGGCCTGGAGCAGGGCATGTTGGAGGCGCGGCGGCTGAGCCAGCTGAGTTATGGCATATTTGTGTTTTTATAGTGCGGAGGGGAGGGGGAAGGGGGGAAGAAGGTTAAACAGTATTTACAGCTCAGTTGTTTTCAGAAAGGAAAGAGAAATAGAGTTCATGAAAAGATGCGAGTGGAAGAGAGAGAGAGAGAGGGAGAGATCCCCTGCCCGGCACACACACTCTGCTGGGACATCAGCTCCAGTGAGACATTCCCTGGTGCTCTGTTTGCCTTAAGGTGTGAGGTGCAGATGGGCTGGGGGTACAGAGGGGCTCTTTGGTGGGATGGGGAGTGTGTCTGTCCCTGCTGCAAGTCTGGCTGCAGGGTCCAGCTGGGAGTCCACTCTCTTCTCACTCCAAGCTGCAGAACAAACTGCATCTGGCGTGTGGGCTCATGCTGAGCGTGTGCATGGTGTGAGTGCACGCGGGTGCTCTGCTCACGCCGGCGGCTGCCTGTGGTGGCTGCACGTGTGGCTGCTCGTGGGCTCTGCGTTGGTGCTGGTGGGCTCTGTGGGGTGCTGGCTGCGCGTGCAGGGCTGAGCGGAGCCAGGTGCGTGCGGGGTGCAGGTGCTGTGTCTGTATGTACATATATGTATGGGCAGATGCGACACCTGTACAGTCACAGCTAGGCAGGCTGGTGTGCGTTAGCATGTGCATACAGCTGTGTGTGTTTGTGTGCAGGGTCATGTGTGCCTCTGCATGTGATTGATAGTGTACCTGCACGACCATGTTTCTGTACACGTATGTATTCCCACGGATGGGTGTTTGCAGTCAGTGATAGCACAGGCACATGGATGGGCTCACAGGGACATAGGAGATAAGAAGATGAGGCCTAATGACCAGAAGGAAGAGCAGCAAAAGGCAAGACACGGAATTAAGAGTGGTGTGAGCACTGGGAAGCATGGGCTGAGTGCCCACGTGGCCCAGCCATGGGGTTGCTCTCCCGTGCCGCTCTGACAGGAGTGCTGAGTTAACAACTCAGGGATGACCCACTGCTTTCACACCAGAGCTCAATCTCCTCTGGCCTGATCATTCCTTCCAATAGGATGGAAGCATTTCTTCTAACCATGCTGCACAATATTTGCAGGTCGCAGACATCTTCAGGGGTTCAAGAGCCCTTGAGCTCCCAGTGCTGTGTGTAATGCTCCTGCTCTGGATTCACAAAAGAGTTCGAGCCCCACTTGGGGATCACAGAAACCTCTAAGGGCACCGAGTGCCCCCTTTGCACATCCAGCCCAGAGCAGTTACCTGCTCACATACAGCTCAGGCAGCAGCCAGGGGCTGTGGAGGGGACATAACATGAGCTGGAAGGCTGAGATGCTCTGGTTTGCTCTTTGTATGCAGCCCTTGCTGAGGTTTCACTCACCTCCTGCAGGCTGACACACTAATTTACTTTGCAGGACCTTGAAAGACCACAATAATGAACTTTCTCTGGCCCTGCATTTCTTAGCGGTGCAACAAGCATTCAAGCTCCCAACTCCTATTTAGCTCCCGACTTCCCACTGCAGTTAATTAGCAGTCTGCATTCTTTGTTAGGTCTGAGCTTAATAGTGCTGAAAGGGATTGCAAATTGCTCTTAAACTGCCGACCAACTACCAAAGGGTCAGAGGGACCCTATTTTAGGAGCTGGCTCACTTAACCCCTGCCCTCAGTTAGGGATGAGCCCAGCCTGACACCAGGGAGCTGCAGTCCACTGACTTGGGTCATGGTGGGTTTGTAAAATCATTCATTAAAGACGGTCACCAAGAGGAACTGATGAAACTTTGAGCAATTCTCTCCTGAATCTGTCCTTTAAGAGATCTGTTATCTCTCCCTTGTCCTTTTTTATTTCCCTAGTGTCAGGTATTTGCAGCCAAGTCTACTTCCCTCTTGATCTCACCTCCATGTTTCCCTGCACTCCCTGCCTTGACTCCTTCAGCCTTTAGAGAGGGGTCTGTGCAGTGTTTCCAAGAGGCTCATGTCTTGGCCTCATCTTTATTCCTTGGGAGCTGGCTCCCACATGAGGTAGCAGGCTGTGCTCCAGAGGCTTTCCCAGCCCTCTGCTTCTACCACCCCTTCCCTCCCTCTCCGCATCCACCATGTCCTCCTGGCACAGCACTCCAACCATGTTTCTGTGCTATGGAGAGGTAAAGTTAGGCACTGTGTTTGCATTCAGTTGCTCCGACAACATGGCTTCACAGGGAGTTTTCTAAGGGCCACAGCCAGCCTGCAGGGACCTGAGGGTGATGAGCTATTACTCTTCACTCTCCCTTTCGCGTCATTTTCCCCTTGGTTTTCTTCACAACCTGTGGGGAGATTGATGGCAGGATTGTGATGTAGATGTTAGCAGTTCTGCTTGATTTATACAGTTACTTAGGCTGAGTGAGGTTACTTATGCTCCTCTGGATAGTAAACCTTTTAACTGGACTAAAAAATTAATAACAAATATATAAGGCAAGGAAGAGAAACTGGATCGGAAAAGCTGATCCTCTTGGCTTTATGTTATCTGAAAGAAAGATGTGAGGACAGAAGGCTCCCAGGGAGCCGCTGCTCAGCCTGGGGAGCCCAAGACCCTGCTCACTGCATTGGATTGGAGCACTGAGAGCAGGTTTTCATGGGAAGGAAACTGCTGAAATGTCTTATCAAAGATCCTGCATTGACAAATGAACTAGGAAGTTTGCTGCAGGACACAAGGGATTTTTGAGCTTCAATCTGTTACTTGTATGCAGAAAGGCATTCTTTTCTTGTCCTTTGGAGGTTCCAGGGCACATGAATGCAGAGCAAGGCAAGGAGAGGGGCAGAGATGAGGAGCTTTGCTTCAGCACTTGGGTGAGAAGCAGACCCTTAGTGGCTCTCCCAGTGAGGAAGCTGGGGGTAGACATGATCAAAGCACATTTAGAGTCATGTTTGCATTCTGCCTAGGAAAAGGTTCAGACGTGCGTTACTAAAGAGCTGTGAAGAAGGACTTGCTCGAAGTTGAACCACTTTCCCCACCCGCTGTGCCAAATGCCTGTGAAGAGCTGGTGGAGCAGCAGCAGAGCAGGTCAGCGGTAGGTGAGACAGGGCCAGAGGAGCCCGGAGGGGTGAGGCAGAGGGGCCAGGGGAGGCTGTCCTGGTTCCGCCATGGAGGAGAGAAGGGCCCTGAGCGAGGCTGGGCTGCGGCGGGGCAGCTGAGGAGGTGCTTGCGGCAGGATGCGGCAGCCGGGGAGGCAGCACAGTGCTGAGCATTTGAAGGTGTCCATCCTGCTCTGCTGCCTGCCAGCCGGCTCAGCTCTCCAGCAGGGACTCTGTGGACTCTGGAGGACTTTCTGAGTTGCAGCCCATTGCACCATTGCAGCAGGAGCGGCTGTGCTAGGGCCAGCTCACTCCTAGTGTGAGGTCTGCACTGCCTTTCTCTCCCTGGCCAGTGATATATGGCATAAATTAGGCCTCTGAAGGGGGATACTGCATCCTTAAGAAGAAATATGTCCTCATTTTTCTTAAACACCGTTTGCACTGAGTGAAATGTTTAGAAGGGACGCTGAGGGATAACTTTATTTCTTACTAGGGAGTTCAGAGCCGTTCAGTTAAACCCATAAAACACTGGGAGTAGGGAAGCTGACAGCCTGCCCGTGCATTAGAAAAGCCATTACTCATCTAGGGGAAGTTCACCCCATGCTGGAGCCTTGTGTTACCAATGCGGTGGTCCAGGGGAAGACATGGGATCATCTCCCTTGGCCACCTAAGAGGTCAGTAGGATGCTTGGAGGTGGAAAAGACTCTGCAACAATCCAGCACAATGACATAGAGTGCTGATACAGAGACTCCAAAGCACTGGGTAAGGCTCCCTGGTGGGTAATCATCCTCATTCCCCCTCCCCTGGGGAAACTAAGGCACAGAAAGCTGGGGAGACTGATGGTTACACTGGGGATTGGAAACCAGGCTGGAAGCCAGCATTTCTGGCTCTTAATCCCAAGCTTGAATCACCAAAACCAAATTCCATTCCAGAGGCAAGGAGTGAAAGTCAGGAGGCCTGACCTCCTGTTTTGTTTCTGTCACAAAGCTGTGTTCCCAAGTGGAGTCGGGAGTCCCAATTCCATCTTCATTGCACCAGCATTCAGCCCTTTCTTCCCAGTGGGATTTAGAAAACCTCCTGGAAGATGAAGGCAAGGTCTTGTAGATAATAGTAATGGGAATTCCTGTGTTGGGTGGTGGTTGGTGGTGTGGTGGGCTGCATTACAGGTGGGGGTGTGCGATCTTATGCTCGCGCTCAGGCGCCTGGCCAGTGCAGGCTGCCACCGTTCCCCCAGTAAGTGGCTGTTTGAGAGGACAGGGCCACCCAGGGCACCCAGAGTTGTGGCAGACAAGGCAGCGGCCACCGAGGGGGTGGTGACTTTCTCTTTGATATTTTATTTTTGGAGGCTTGACACCAAAAGATTTAATATTTGTTTGAAATGAGAAACAGTTCTCGAGTGAATTTGGAGAGCCTGGGAATTAATGTCAGACCCCCCTTCCCTCCCTAAACATCCCTCCTCCCCATCAACTGAGTCCCCCCCTTTCAATTTCTGAAGCTTGCTGATTTGAATATTTATAAATATCAGTAAATTATTTATTGTAGCAATCTGCTGTGCCATTTCACCAATCGCCGTTAACACTTTAGGGCTCGCTCTTCAGGAGGACGCGACTGGAGGAGACAGGCACCTGGGGGCTGGGAGCAGGCACTGGGGAGGGGGTCCTGCCTGCCCGGCTGCAATGCCAGGAGGGGTTCGCTGTGTGGGCAGCACTGGAAGGGTTGAGATGTTTGCAGGAGAGGATGGGGACCTTCTGTGTCCAGTACCAGGGGGCACTGGGAGAGGACATGGCTAAAAAGGGAGGCTCAAGTTGACGGGGGAGGGCAGTGAGGGGGTGGCCTGAGGGAGTGGGCTGTTTGTGCCCAGGTGTGCAGGGACCTGGCCCTGACATTACAGCTCAGCAGTCTCTACTCTTCACTGGTAGTGTCTGCTCCCCTGAGGAGGAAAATTCCTCCTGGTTTCTCCTGTCCCATTCCCTCCCTTCAGAATTACACTCTGCACAGAAAATACACACTGCTCAGAGATGCTGTGGCTACTTTCTGTTTGGATAAAGGAGGGGCTCCCTGTGTTTATAAGCTCTTCTCCCAGAGAAACCCTGTCAGCAGCACGGGAGTAGCCAAGTGGCCAGGTGAGAAACAGGAGAGGCCCAGCCGGCTGGCAGCCCCAGTGCAGGGCACCAGGATCGCCAGAGCCCGTGGCTTCCCCCTGCTCTCAGGGTGTCCTGTCACTCACTGCCCAGTGCCGATTTCTGTGCACTGCCCATCACTGTCACCAGGAAATTACAGCTGAACTCTGCAGCTGAGAATGTTGGAGCAAAGGGAAGCAGATGGGATTGCTGACGGGAACTGGCACTGCTCTCTGCCCCTTTGGGCCAGGGCTGAACCAGGCTCTGGGAGCTGCAGATAGGGAGAAAAGTAGCCCCTTGTGGGTCTGTAAATGCCAGTGTGGCGGGCAGGAGAAAGTCAAGCAGTGAGGACTGCAGGCAGACTGTGCTCTGGCAGGTGCTGGCTGTGGGGACCAGAGCAGAGTCCCCAGCCCTTCCTCCCCATTTTATGGATGCGGTGTATGGGGAGAGCCCTCATGGCTGTGGGAAAGCAGGGAGGGAAGACGGCAGCTCTTCGGTAAGGACACCCTGGCTGCTCACTTCGTTTCTCCTCCCACGTCTTTGATTCTCCTTCTCCTGCCTGCCCAGTGCTGAGCTGGAGCCTGTCACGTCTGACTCTCGCACCGAGGGCTTTCCCCAGCTCCTCGCAGACACGCACAGGCGGGATCCATGCTTCCAGGGCTGAGGAGGTTGTTAAAGAGCCTTTGTGAACTCCCCAAGGTCAGCCAGAACAGACAGCACACACTAATCCAAGGTCATTTCCTGGGCTAAAAGCAATAAAATGTTTTATTGATAAACTGAAGAGGGGAGAATACACACTAAATCCACTCTCAGACATTGTGGGCCATGCCTGGGATGTTCTGCCTTTGCCCTGGCCCTGCCTGCGGTAATACACAGGTCTTCGTGCTGGAGGGAAAATGTTTTCTGGTAGGGGCTGAGCATTTGGCTCTCTTCCCTGCCTCCTCCCAGCATGTGGCTGGGCAGTGCCAGGGCATTGCTCCTGGGAAGCATGTTCCCAATGCTCCAGTGGCCTTCTGCTGTGAAGGTTTGGCTCCATTTTAGGGACTGCAGCTCAAATGTGAATAGGCTCCAGTGCAGCATCCTCATCTCCCACCCCTGCGAGCCATGCTGCCCTCCCTGTTTGGGACTACTGGGCAGACTGGAGTCTCTCCAGTCAAGTTTGCACCACAGTGGTTAAAAAAGGAAAAAAATGTGCAGCATGTCAGCCCTCCTTTCTTCCCCCTCCCCGCCCCAAATAATGCCGTTAATAATTAATCGAATGAGATCTTGCAGCTCCTGGAAAGCTGGCACTGGGACCTCCCTCCTGAACGGAGCTGCTCAGCTGGGCTTAAAACTCTTCAATAGGAATATGAAAGCTCCATCTGTTCAATGTACCCGGCCCTCTGAAGTGACAATGCTGTCCCTCCCCAGCCAGCAACCCTCTCCCCCCAGAACGGGCCCTCCTGCCCCAGGGGCAGGGGTCCGCCCTGCACCCTGGCTCTTCCCACAGCAGTAAGCTCCTGCTGTTACCCTCCACCCATGCCAGCTGGTTCATCCAGCTCCCATTCGCCTTTTTTTCCCCAGCTGGGACCCTTCCTCCCCTCTGCCAGGGTGTGTTTTCATTGGCCACAAGCTAAAGCCAGGCTTGGGCTCCCCCCTCCTCTCCCTGCCAAGCCGAGCTTATCTTTGTAGCAGTTTGCCCCTTGGCTGGGATGGCCCGTGTCTGTCCGGGCTGCGGGTCCCTTTGTTCCTGCACACCGTGTGTCCCCCATAGCCCATTTTCTCCCTCGGGGGAGGCAGGGCTAAGCCGTGCCCAGCTTTGCAGCACCCCACCGTGGAGTTCATGGGTGAGACGGTGCTGCTTCAGGGGCTGCATGGAAGGACAGAGCCGGGGTCTGCATGAGAGGTGCTGGCAGCACGTGGGGACCCGGGGGAGGGCGTGAAGCAGGGGCAGCAGCCTGGGCTGACAAGGCAGCGAAATTGGCGAGGTGAGCTTTGTTCACCTCTCTGCCAGCCCTGGTTGCAGCACGCTGTACCTTTCCTTCAAAGAGAGGATTGCCGTCAAGATGCCACGGCGATGCGTACGGAGGGGGAAGAGCCCGTGTCTCCTCGAAGGGTGTGGAGAGGGGGAAAGAGGAGTAAACTCCCGGTGGCATTGTTTTCAGAGGAAGTGCTCAGTGTAAATAGAGCTTGTGGGAGAGTTTGTCCCGGGCAGAGATGAAAAGTCCGTGTGACAGGCTCAGGTTATAAATGGCTTCCTTAGATTGATGTGAAATCAAAACATTTCTATTTAGACGAAGAAAATGAAGGGGGATGTTTACTTAGCCTGGAATCTTTAAACAGTGATTTGGGGTGGGGAGCTCAGCCTGGGTGGAGGGTGCCTCTGCCTGGCTTTGGGGGTCTGGCAGTCCCGACCTCGGGCAGATACAAAGATCCCTCATCCAGCAGCTCAGCTTCTCTCCCTCTGCCCAAGGGAATGAAACACAGGTGCTCTGGTCTCCTCCAACCCGAGTGTCATGTTCAGCATTTCTCTGTAAGAAGGGTTTCTGCTCGTGGACCTGACAGCCCAAAAGAGGGGAACAGAAATGGTGATAGAGGTAATGTCCCTCCCATTCCACAGACAAGGAAGTAAGGGAATGGAAAGATAAAATAATGTGTCCAGACTTGGACAGAGGTGGTTGCAAGGCTGGCAGGAGAAGCTGGAAGTTCTGATTTCCACCTATATTGGAATAGGAGAGATGTAGATGTGCAAGAGCCCCGATATTTCAGACTAAATCCCATTCCAGGAAGGTCTATGGGAGGGTTAGTTTTATAGATCAGGGAGGTGGTATGTTTTCAGAACTTGCTTTATTTTTAGCTTAAACTTTAGGAAAAGATTCTCAAAATGTTAAAGAGAAAAAATCCCAAACACAAGAAGAAGAGAAAGGAAAGATGTCAAGGGGCAGGGCAGGAGCTGGGAGGCAGAAGCTGGGGAGGTAGAGGGGGAAAGCCAGGGTGTGTGAAATGGAAGGAGGCAGAACAGGAATGGAAGACAAGTTGCAGGCTCCCTGGAATTGCTGCATACGCAGCAAGTGCAGCCTCAGGAACGTCTGTTCCTCTTTTCCTTTGAATAAATATTTATATATTCATTTGCCAGCTGGTGCACACACTTGGCTGCTCACCTCCAGACCAGAATAATGGGACCTGCCTTCCTGGCAGAAAGGGGTAGGGCAGTGAAGATTTGGGCTGCCGCATGTCTGTCTCCCAGTTATCTCCAGCTGCGAGCGGTGCTGATCTCACCAGTTAAGCAGGGCTGGGTATCGTGAGAACATGAACAGGGAATCACCAGGCAGTGTTTGGGAGAGAGGCTGGTGATTCCATGCTGACCCAGTGCCCTGGCCCCAGGCAGGCACCGCATGGAGGCTCCGTCCCAGCCACCTGCAGCCAGCGGGGCTCTCCTGGCCCTTGGCCTGAGCCCACAGGCATGAACTGTAGGTGTCCTGGCCAGGCTCCACTTGGAGCTCACAGCAGCCTCCTGAGATTCCCTCAGTGGCACCAGTTATGCACAGGATCGGCCTTCACTTTGTGCCCCAAATAGTGAAAATGCAACTGGAAGGGAAGGTGCCGGCAAATAGAGACTTGCAGCTTTATGGGCATCTGCCTGTGCCCATGTGTATGCATGAAGGCTGTGGGCTTGTGTTGGGGAATGTGTGAAAGGGGAATGCGTGGGGGAAGGCACAGGAATGTATTTTGGGGAGATGGGACTTCTTAACCTGTACATGTAGGACTATGTTTACAGAGTGTGCCAGCGCATACACACAGCTCTTTGAACAGCTGTAATTTCTAGATGGGGAGGTACGTGTTTGGGAGCATCGTGTGCTTTCACTTCATGAAAGCATGATTGCACGTAGGTGTTAGTGCTGGGGGGTGCGTTTGGAGAGTGGAGGAGTACATTTTGCCTCCCTTTGTGTGGGGGGCTGATACATTTGTCGGGGGGTTATTTTTCTTGCAGTCCATGACAGGGGAGCGTGTCTGAAGCTGTCAGGAGTTTACGCTAAGCAGCCACTCTCTGGCTGTT
This sequence comes from Cnemophilus loriae, assembly GCA_013397755.1. Lineage (NCBI taxonomy): Eukaryota > Metazoa > Chordata > Aves > Passeriformes > Corvidae > Cnemophilus > Cnemophilus loriae. The sequence goes on along the minus strand of VZTF01007037.1, from coordinate 691,188 downwards.
GGACAGCAGGTCTAAAGTTTCAGTCTGTTTGTATTGGGCTGTCATGTTACGGGATTAGGGGCTGTCATGGTGGCTTCTGGGTGCATTGTAGGGGGTCTGATTAATCTCACTGTGCTTCTGTGGAGCAGCACCTCTGTGCTGGTGACAGGGAAGTGTAGGCTGAGCTGCCACAAGGGACTCCTATGCAGTGGAGGAACCCGTTCTCGTCGTTTGAGTTCTGGAGACATGTTCTGTTCGCTCTCCATGTGGCTGGCCCCTCTTTCAGTATGACGTAAAATCCAAGAGCCCATTTTGGAGGGACCTCCACCTCCAGCAACGTCCCCACAGTAACTCTTGTGGCATGTGTGACCAGCAAGTGTTTTATTGAGTGCTCTTCCTGAGCCCTGGAATGCAGGGCAGGGTCTGCCTTGGCTCTGCTTGGGGGGAAGAGCCAGGCTGTGTGCCCATTGCAGCCTTCCATCCTTTAACCCTGCTTAGTCTAGGCATCTCTCAGAGGTATCAGAAATAAAGAGAGAAATGAAACAATGCAGCTGCTTTAGAATAATTATTTTGCTTTTATTTGGGATTGAACCTTGTTAATTGTTGGTGCAATAATTATGCAAGTGACTCTGATAGAGACCATTTAGTTCAAGATTCTCCGTGACCTTGAAGTTAAGACCTTACCTTCTTCCTCTCTCCCCCCACCTTCTCTCACCCCTCCTTTACTAGCTGTCACATATGAATAAACTACATTAAAATAACAAACTCACACTAATTAGCTGATTGTGCTGGGAAGTATGAGAGCAGAATTTCCTGTGTGCGAGAGCAAGCAGGCAAAGGGGCCTGATCAGACGGTACCACCCCACAGTGATTTTCTCCATACTACTGTGACACATCAGTGTAATTCTGGTGCTCCAAGCACACACACTTGCCAGGGCTCCTGTCCTCCATACTGGTTCTTTTAGGTGCATACTGGTTCTCTTCTCTGAGACTATGCACAAACTCTTTTAGGTGAATTCCTCACTGTCCATAGGGTTAGGCTTGGGAAGCTGTTGTCCCTGCTAGAGATGCTTGGGTGCAGTTGCTGGCTGGTGTGGTTTTGGTACCCACTACATCTGGGATAGAGCTGGGGACCTAAAGCAGGTGGTGCTGCAGTCTGAAGGAGAGGGCAGTCCGGGCTTTTAACAACTTGTATCCTGCCTCAGCCAGGAGCAAAGGCTGGTACCGCGCTCACCTGCCTGAGATGTTTGGGGCCTTTCAAGCCCCAGTTCTGTCCCAGCACAAATAAGTGCCTCTTTCGTGTGGCCAGTGGCATATTTTGGTCCCAGCAGGTTCAGAGGATGCTTCTCACTGAGCTCTTCTGGCTGGGCTTCCACTTAGAGCTTAGGAAGCACACAGTAGCGCCACCTTTCCAAGGATGAGACTGGCCATGCCTGAAAGCCCATTGGTTTGGCACCATCCTTTTGCTGTTTGGGTTCAAGTTGTCTGATCCCACTAATGCCCTTCCTTGCTTCTTTTTCCTCTCTCTTCCCAGCTGAAAGAACTATATGCACTGACGCAGCCTCAGGAAAACCCGCGATGGCTGCCAAGCGCAAAGGCGGCCTGAAGCTAAATGCCATCTGTGCCAAGCTGAGCCGACAAGTCGTCTTCGACCATGGGGGAGCCGAGCAGGCACGTGCAGACAAGGGGCCACAGCAGGAGAGCAGCAACAAGGACCTGCCCCAGCCCAGGACCAAGGAGCTGGGGACAGAGTTTTCAGATGGACTCAGCCGCGTGCAGAAGATTGAGGAGGACAAAAGGAGGGAGGTGATCGAGAAGTGGGTGAATGGGGAGTACAATGAGGAGCCCTTGTTGGGGCGAGCAGAGGGCAAGGAATGTAAGGGCACCGAGAGCGCAGAGGTGCCCCCCGAAGGGGTTTACATGGTCCAGCCCAAGGGCTGCAGTGATGAGGAGGATAACGGGGACGAGGCAGACGCTCTGAGGGGCTCACAGGATGGCAGCTTCTTGGATGACAGGGATTCAGATGGGCCAGTGAAGGACGATGCCTACCGGTCCTCCAGTGGCGAACCAGGCTCCAAGCTGGGGGCAGGAACCACCTCAGGTAAGCCCTCTGTCCCCTCCACTTCCTGACACAGGGCAACTTCAGAGTTACATTTTCTGTGTCCATGCCAGGTCCTGCAGCACCTGGCAGCCAAGGGGAAGGGTGAGAGCCCTGATCCCCTTGCAGAGGCCTGTCATTTTGCTCTTGGGACCATATGGAGTTTGCCTCTAGCTTAGCCTCCCCTTCCCAAGAAGGGTGGTGTGAGGGTGGATGTGGCTGGATAGCTCTTTCAGACCACAAATCCCTGGGTAGTGCAAATCTCACCCTCTAGACTCCTTCACACCACTCAGATGGCCATAGCTGTGGTGGGTGCTGACTTCCTGGTCTTGTATTCCCATGAAAGGGAAGAGAAACAGAGAGAGCTCTTGTGACAGCTCCCAGGTGGATTCTGCAGGGTGTCCACACACGGGCTGGCTGCGTTATCTAACCACACTCATAGCCACACGCGGTACCTTGATTAGTGGTTACTGACCGTGGAAGCCCCGGGACGGGCTGGGAGAGGGCCAGGAAGTCTGGCAGGGCTGCCCTTTCCGCGGCTCCCGAGCCCCGATGCCCAGCCCCGACCTGCGGGACCTCAGGTGAACTGAGCGCAGCCCCACCTGCGGGGCGGGGCCCGGCCGCACCTGGACGGGATGGGAGCAGTCACTGGGATGAAGGTTCTGGAAGGAATGGCCGCCGAGGTGTTCCTCCAGGGACTGGATTGGACCGGACCGCGGGGAGCCTGCGGGAGGACGAACCGAGCCAGGGCAAGGCTGGGATGGTCCCCAGAGAGCCCTTACAGAGCCACCCAACACCGAATGTTGCGATCCCTTCTTGCTGCTCCGTGGTCCCTCGGCTCGGTTGGAGGGGCTGAGGTGGCGCGTGTGTCGTGGTGTTGCCTCTCCTTATGAGGGGCCCAGTCCTTGAGCTTTGCCCACCCTGAGCTCGGGATCGAGCTGGTTAAAATGCCGCTCCCAAACCTCAGTTTCCCCCACCACTGTGTTCTCCCTCCAGCTGTGTATTTCCTATTTTCAGATTGTTTCTACTTCATTTTTGTGGTTCATTCAAAAGCTGAGTTCAACGAGATGTTGGGGAAAGCCTCAGATGACTTTCTTGCTCCCTTTCTGATACCCTAGTTTCCCCCAAATTGATTTGAGGGGGTGTATGAGTGCTAAGCCTTGAGAAAAGCTTTGGATGAATTGAATTCTCTCCATTAGGGCAGAACAGCTCCCTCCCCATTTGTCACTAGCTGGGCTGGATGTGTAATTGAAAGATCTTCCCCTAATCTGCTCCACCTGCATGCACCCCTCCCCTGATCTCAGCACTTTGTGAATCCATCAAACTTTCCTCCTTTTGTGTGTGCGCATGTTTTCCTCCTCCTGTTAATAATGCAGCTGAAACTCATCTCCGTCTGTCCGTTCCCCTTCTGGAGAGGCACATTCTCTAGTCTTCACGAGTTCAGTGGCAGCGCACATAATTATGCATATAAGATATAAACAGAGCTGTTTAATTATCCTTCGCCACATCAGTGACAGAGTAATTAACAAACATTGCAAGATCAATGAGGGAAAGTGTGACCTTCAGTTTCCTTTGATAGGAAAGCCCTTGTCGTTCCCAGACACAAGGTGATTGTGCCTGGACTCTGTTTTAGTTTGTTTTAATTCACACCACTCCACCCCACCCCACCATTTGCAGCTTTTTAAAAGGAGGGGAACTTAAATGTAAAAAAAATGTTACCAAACTGGGGAAAATGAAAAGGAGCTGAGGTTTCTCACTTGGGTAGGAGATTTCAGTAAAATACCTTTGCAGGGCTGTAATGTCAAAGGATTATGCAAGAATGGGTAACTGTTGGGGGGGGGGGGGCTGAAGCTTCATTTATGTCTAAGGCAGGTAATGGCACATGAGGGGTCCAGTTTACGTATAGAACCACTTGGGATTTGACTTGCAAACAGACGTGCTGCCACGTCTTGAGCGTCTGCTTCAAGAACCTTGTTATAAATGTCATTTGCAACATTTCCCTGAAAGCACAAGAAACATCCCTTGCTTTGGAAAGGACAAAGTTGTTTTCCTTTACTTTTTCTGTCAATGTTCAGGAAATGAATTTTCAGCTGTTCATCACCAAGTTCTCTCAAGACCTGATGTTACTGGGTGTGAGTTAAATTTATTCCAGTGAGATTTGGAACTTCCTCTGTCAAAAAGGAGGGATTTTTCATAGGAGCTGGGGAGTAGCAGGAGTCAGATGAAAGGAGAGGAATACAGCTCTGCCCTCGCAGTCAAAGTGGCTTTGGGGGAATCATCACAGAAACCTTGATTTGAAGATTCTCAGCACCAGTTGTTCTCTGTGAGAACAGAGGGTACAGAGCTGACAGTGCTGAGCAGCGTTTAAAACCGAGCCCATACTTGTATCAGCTGGAAACTTGTGTGAAAAACAGGAGCCATGCAGAAAACCAAATCCTACATGTAACCGGCTTTCTTGGTCAGTGGGAAAAGTGATCCTAATTACATGGGGATGAGAAGGGTTCCTGCTTCCCAGAGTCCTGGTGTGTACACACACTGTCCACTTCCTAGGGGTTCAGCTAGTGCCCATGTCTTCCACCAGTACCTCTTGTGGTCTGTTGCCAAATCCTGGCTATCCTTGTGTCCTGACAGTAGGGCTTGTTGTGCTTCAGGCAGAAGTTCACAGAGACTCGGTCAATGCTGTTCAAGCCTCATGCTTTCAAACAAGATGGAGTTTCTTTTCGAGCCTCCCCTTGGAAAAACAGGACTAAGGAGTCGGTGCTCAGTCTTGCCCTGTGTGCCTCCTCTCTGGTCCACCTGGGAAGCACATTCAGGAGTCACAAAGCTGGTGTCTGTCAGGAGATGGGTGTCAGAAGCTGATCTGGATGTGCAGATATGTTTTTTCATTCATTCAGGCACCCTCTCTTGCCCACTGACTGGCCTGTGCTTCTCTGTGCACATTTATATATAGCAATGAGATTTCTCAGTGCAGTCTCTGACACAGATCCCTTTCCACAATCGCTCACTGACGCACACATACCCAGGGAGATTTTCCTACACATGTTCTTTACTTTGTCTGTTACATAGTGGGCTAAAGTAGTCAGTAGGAGCTTTCCCCTGTACAGGCTTTCAGATCTGCCTTTCTTTTCTTAGCTTCTTGGCTAAGTCTCTTGGAATATTCATTGGCTCTGTTTTCAACCAGGAGAGTTTTCTCTTCCTAATTTCCTGGGGAGACTCCACTTAGGAGAGCATACATGCCAAGTGCCAGTTTCTTGCTCATCATCCTGTATCCCCCAAGTCTGCGTGTTTTCCCTCCCAAGCAGAGTAAAGGACAGAGCCCTTGCTGGGATGTCCCATCCCCCAGTATCCAGACCTTGCACTCCATTTGGGCTGTTTTGCTTTTCCTTCCATATATAGTGAGCTGCTGCAGGCTATTTTTAGCGCCTTTTTTGCTAGCTTCGGATCCTTTGTGATATGATAGCTGCTCTGAGACACACAGATCTCTGCTCTTTGGCAATGCCCACAAATGGAGAGCAGCGGCAAGGAGAGACGGAGCCCTTTATTATCACACAGGAAAGGAGAGGAAAATGCGGTGCAGGGAAGGGGGAGGAAAACACAGGGATAATGTTTCCTGTGGCTTTCAGGACTCCTCACAGGGATGTGTTTCCCAACTGTTGTCCTGCTTCATTTTTGTCTGTTTGTGGATATGAGGAGGGTTTTCTGTCAATTAGGTAATATTAATTACCTGTTCACCGTTGTCTGAAAGTGTATGTGAAGTGAGGTGGCTGAGTCTCATACAATCCTTCTGGTGAGCTAGCTCCCTTCTGTAAGGTGCCTCCATTGCAGGAGCCTCTGTCCTTCATGTTAGGTGCCTGAGCAGTTAAGGGCAGGTTGTCTTAACTTCAGGGGATGTGTTGGGCTTGTTGGGCTCGTGCTGGATGAATAGAGCTGCACTTCCTGGCAGTGAGCAGTGGGAACTGGCCAGAGCTTCATCTCAAAAGTGGGTGAGGAAAGAGCAGCACCAGCAAAGCTGTTGATCAGGGAGGATGTTGTGATCATCTGGAACCAAATCTGAGCAAAGGAAAAGCAGAATTCAAGGTGGGTTTGGGGATGAAATCCATTACAATGAAACCTGAACTCAGACTTCACAAAGCTCAAAAGGAGTTCTGAACCACCCCCCACCCTTTCCTGTAGGATTTTGGATTTTGCATCTAACTGTTTACACCAGTTGAGTTATAGCCACATGGTACCAAAGATGGGACACACTGGCTTTCAGGGCAGTGGCTAAAGCTAGCTAAAATCACATTTAATAGTTTAATTTCGTATCAGATCCTCAGTGTGGTATTCTTTCTGCCCTTGCAGCTTGACACAGGCTGGCTAGAGTTTTTCTGTGCAGTGCTTGGAGATCAGGGCATTTTGAGGGAAGCTGGGGGTTGTTTTACAGGTCCAAAAAGAAAGGAAAAGCAGAACAGGGAAAGCAGATTTAACAGAAACAGGAAATTGTTAGACCTAGTAGGGATTCCATGGGTTCATTCTCTTTTGTTGGGTCATAGGGTTACACTGAAATGGAAGTGGGGAAAAGAAAAAAAAGAGGTGAAGAGGAGAGCTGCTTTAAAGCAGAATGAAATTTTTTAATATGCTGTGTGTGCAAAATGAAGTTGTCCTTCAGGCACATCTTGTTACTGGAGCCAGTGGGGAATGGTTCTGCATTCAACATCCTGTAAGATTAATACTGACCCATAAGGTTGTGCGACGCCCTGAGCCTGACACTGCAGAGGCATTGCCACCCATTCTGTGACTAACAGGGTGTTTATTCTGGAGTCAGGCATCCCAAATCCCATGCAGAATGCTGGGCTTAAGTGCCTGGAACTGGAAGGTCATTTTGGGCTAAACCAGATCCCAGCAGGTGTGGCTTTGTCCTTCGCCTTGCAGGCTCCTGGCGTGTTCTTCACATCGCCTTCCCCCAGAACCACGTACACAGCGAACCAGCACAGCAGCACTTCTGCTGCAGTAAAACAGCTATTCCAGGCAATCCTGGAGCAGGAATGTGACCTTCATGGTCTTGCCCATTTAGTGCCCGTCACAGGCAGTCTTTTCCTCCATAGAGTCCTGTGAAAACTGATTTGTGGGAGCTGATGGCTATTGAACTTCGGCTGTGCTCATTGATGGGCTCTTGTGTGCGTGGAAATGCTCTCATGTATGTGCCTGCCTGTGCAAGTGGCATCACTGTCTGTCAGATCCCCCACATCTTAGGGATCTTTTGGATCTGCTGACCTGGTCTGTGGCAGCGTCTTGGCGCCTTCCCTTTCCACTGTGTTTCATGGCAGTGTTGCTTCGTTTTGAGTGGGACCCTACGCCCAGAACTTCCCTTCTGCTGCCAGTGTACCTCCCTGTGCTGGCTGCCTGGGAAGGAGTGTGCTTGCCCATTAGAGCCAGAGCAAGTGTTTAGTAAAGATGACGAGGGAGGTTTGAAGGACTCCTGCACACAGTAAATCTTTACTCTGCAGGAGAAAGCAAGAGGGAGAGGAGGAGGAGCGCTGTGTCAGACTGAAGCCTAAATGAGGCCAAGCCTGCACGTCAGAGCAGTCTTTATTTCCTCCTTTACACTGATATTGGGTGACCTCCAGATGTGTGTTCTTCCCATCCTGGTGGCCTGTGAAACTGCCTGAGGGAGTAGGGGAGGGAAGAAGGGAGGGAGAAACCCAAGGAAGGACAGCTTTTGCTCATTCTTCCTCCCTGTAATCAGGCTGCGTTACACTAACCCCTTCCTGCCCCTTCCCCAGCCCATGCTCCGGAGCACTGGCTTTCTCCCCCTCCCTGGAGCCCACATCAGGACAACAGCTTTCTTTCCTCAGTCTAAATCCTGATGGAGAGAAGGCTGTTCCTTACCTATTTTTCACCTGTGTGGACTTTCCCCTTTCCTGGTGTTACTGGAAGCTTTTCCTGGCTGCTCGAGAGGCTGCCTGTAGGCTTCCACAGCATTCACTGGGCTGTGGCCCTCTTCCACGTGGCAGGTAGTAGCTGTCCAGGCATAGGGATTGAGAAGGAAAAGAGCAAGCTGAGTGAACCCTTACAAAATTGACAAGGGAAGGACTGCAACAGTGATGGGGAGCTGTCCTGTCTTTGTCTTGCCTTCTCTTCTCCACTCCTTCCCCCACTGCTCATTGCCAAGTTTCTCATGCACACAGCCTTTGCTGCTCTTCCCCTGCCTTGATTCATCTCCATTTCTGCTGCTTTCCTCCTCTCTGCACTGTTCTATTCTGCTCTCCTCCTGCTCCACCCCATGCATTGCCTTGCCCATCTCCCTTATCCATTTCGTACCATGCTGTCCTGCAGCTCTCAGCCCTGCTTGCTCTTCACCAACACACATAGCATTTTCACATGGGTTTTCCCCCTTACACGTGCTGCCATCTATCCTCTGTGCACCTCCTTCCATACACAAACATACACAAGGACAGATCTGTACAAACCTCAGCATATTGGCATTGGTCTCACTTCCAGTAAAATTACTTTTTCTTCATATTAGGCCAAGGCAAGAGTGCAGAGACATTTATGAAACTTTGTTTAATGTACTGAAAAGCCATCGGCTAGAACATTTAGGAAATTGATTTTCCTGGCATTGATGAACTCTTTTTATTTTACCCCAGTATTAATTACTTTTTTTTTAAAACAAATTAATTTAAGAGTCATAAAACCTAACAAGTGAGCCAAACGTCAGTAGATCATGTTCCCGTCTCCCCTTCCTTCCCCCCTCCCTGCTACTAGTGCTGCTGTGGGAGGAAAAGAAAAATCAGTGCCTTGTGTGACTCTCTCCTCTGGTTTCTCTGCAGGGGAAGCTTCATCACTGCGGGATTATGCCGCCACCACCATGAACGAGTTCCTGGGCATGTTCGGCTACGACGACCAGAACATGCGGGATGAGCTGGCCCGCAAGATCAGCTTCGACAAGCTGAACGCTGCTACCTCAGAGGCCACTGCGACCGCTGCCTCTCTCCCCGGCGAAGATGCCATGAGCAAACGCGCCCGCTTCTCCAAGTATGAGGAGTACATCCGCAAACTGAAAGCTGGAGAGCAGCTCTCGTGGCCCATGCACCTGGCCAAATCTGAGGAGTTGGGCTCCAAGCTGGGCAAAGAACCTTCCTCAGTGCTGGCACAGCCCATTCGGGTGCCAGGTCCAGATGCCTCCATGCTGACGGAGACCAAAGCCACCATCCTGCCACTGCCCTCTCCCAGCAGTTCCCAGATGCAGGGCCTGATGTCACGGGCCTCCAAATATGACTTCTTCATTCAAAAGCTGAAGACGGGTGAGAGCATCAGGCCACAAAACGGCAACACTTACAAGAAGGCCTCCAAGTATGACCTAGAAAACGTCAAGTACTTGCACCTTTTCAAGCCTGGGGAAGGAAGCCCAGATATGGGAGGAGCCATCGCCTTCAAGACAGGCAAGGTAGGCCGGCCTTCCAAGTATGATGTGAGGAACATTCAGAAGCTTACTCCAGTAAAAGCTCCAGTCCCCAGCCTGGCCCCTGCTTCCCTCGCCAGTACCCCCAGCAGCACCCCCGTGGCCGGGCCAGAGCAGTCCATCTCATTGCCATTCAGCACTCCTGAGTACCTGAAATCAACTTTCTCCAAGACAGACTCCATCACAACTGGAACAGTCTCTACAGTAAAGTAAGTGTACTCCCACTTTTCTTACCTTTATATTAGTGGGGGATCATACCAGAAGTCTGTGTGTGGTTCAGTGGGCAATTCCAAGTTCCTGCACTGTTAAATACTGCACTGTTCATGCGATAGTTCTCTTCGCTCTCTGTCGAAGTGTCTGCTCCTCTTCTACGGCTTACATCTCTATTTATCTGATTTGCACTAAGGCTGTGACCTGCCTTCAGCAGTCATAGCCACGAATCTGGAGTCCAATAGCTCCTGAGTTCATATGTTCAAATGAAAGAGGAGGGAACATGGTCAGCACTCTTAAGGTCAAGGTTGGAGCTCTTTTTATTTTCTTCTCCCTCTGGTTTCCCAGGCATCTGGATGTGTCTGTAGGAGAACCTGATTCTTGTTTCCATTTAACTCAAAGGCATGACTCTGCTGACTTTACTGTTAGCAAGATGGGGCTTTTTGTTTGTCCCAGAACCCAGAAGACATTTTGGTGCCTAATTCCCATCAATTTCCATAGGAGTTAGGCATATACCTACTTCTGTGGGGCCAGGCCTGTGTCTTCTCAATTTGCTTACACAAATAGAGGTGATTCAATTACCCCTCAGACTGGGCGAACTCATTAGCCCTATTACCACTAATAACCTCCTGCACATACACTGCCAGCAGTCTCTGCAGTGATGCCACTGACTGAATGGAGGTATCTGAAGGCCTTGCCAAACCTTGGATTACTTTTTAATGTGACTTCCAGAGGTGGGAGCTGTAGAAGAGATACATATGTATGTGAGGCCGCAGCAGGGAGGAAGGGAGAGACTTCTCTACTTTCTTGTCATGGTTTGGATTTGCTTGTTTCTCACTGTGAACCTGGGGCTGTTGGGAGCTGTGAATCCCATGGGGTCATTTGTAGTAAGCCTTCTGTCCTGCCCTCTGTGCCATCACACACACCCTACTGCTTGGTCCTCTGATGAGGAAAAAGGCTGTTTTGTGTTTGGTATGTGGACCTAGGAGACCTTGGGCTCACTTGAATGCTCTTTGCAGTCCCAGCAAAGTCTGCATCACCCACTCTCCCTGTTTCTGCACGTGGAAGGCAGAGCCATGTAATGATACCTGTCTTCCATGTGAAATGGTTGTTTATCAACTCCCGGCAGACAGACTGGGAGCTCCATGGTAAAGGTGTAGGGGGAGAACAGAGGATTATTAACATCTGGATCTGCTCAGGATGCTCAGAGTCTGCTCAGGGTCCTGCTCAGGATGAACCTGTATGTGCTCCAGATGACAGGCAGGGACTCCTATTACTTAAAAACACTGTGTTTTAAATATTCCTGTAGACTCAGTGCCTTGTTATGATGGGCGACTTGGTCTGAGACTCTGTGCCTGAAGTGTCTTGAGAACGCTCAGCTGCCTGGGGTTCAGTCACCATCCTAGAGCTGTGCCTGAAGGCACAAGTAAGATAAGCAAGCCTCTTATCTGCTGTGGTGTTGCACTGGCATCCCAGTTTGTTTTCCTTTCTCTTGCTTATTTCCTGCCTCTTGCCAGATGTGAGTTTGCCAGCACCATGATGATCTTTCCTCTGGCCATAGGACTTCCTCAACCAGGGCATCATGATGGGGCTGCAGCTGGAATGGAGGTGACCAGGGCCTTCAGCCTGGCATTTGCCATGTTCTGATCACACACTGCAGTACAGAATGGGCTCTGGTCCCTTCTCCTCCAGGCTACTCACTAGATACAGGCTTCCATGATAAAAGACAGCAGCCTGTTAATTGTGCTGGTGAAGGAAGTGCTGACTGCAGTATCTGGGCCATGGCTTCCCATTCCCAGTCCCCACTGGGTTCAATAACCTGGCAGGAATTACCCTTTACTCTCACACGTCTGCACCTACACTCTTGCCATGGGTTTAAGCTCTCTTACATGTAATGCCATTAACCTGCCCTGAACTCTCGTCTACCTTCGAGTGAACTCTGTGCAAAAGTGTCCTTGTTTAAACCAGGGTGCAGAGCTGCAAGGAGGAGGAGTGGAGGTTGGGCACAGGCAAAGCACACAAAGAAGATGGTGTGCAGCCTGTCTGGAGGTGTATTGGGGTGGCCCTGTCTCTTGGGTAGGCTGGAGTCTGGCCCTGCATCTCATTTTCCCTCTTCCTGGATTCTCTAAGGATGTTATTTTTGTCTGCTTCCTAATGATGTAAAATAATCCAGACTTACGTGACAGTTGGGGTGGTTTTCTCATTGATTAAAATTCATCATCTGTCTGTTAGAGTTTTGGGGTATCTGTGAAACAAACAGGCATTTGAAGCCCCATCCAGGGGCTGGAGCCACTGTTCCAGTGCTGGTCATAGGCACCAGGGCTGCTGGCCACAGGGAAATGGGCAGTAGCTCACAACGTGGCTGGCACAGAGACTCTTCTCCTGCAGCTGAGCCAGGGGCAGCTTCCGTGCACACAAGGGCAGCCCTGCCAGGTGCCTCAGAGAGGTGGTTGTTTGCATGTGGCCATCACTTTTTTGTATAGGGGTTTTTAGTTTTTTCTGTAGGAACAGGTTCTTGTGGTTGATTATCTCAGTTTCTCCAAGAAACTGCACTGAGTCCTGCGAAGAGGGAACATGCAGGAAGGGTGGTAAGCAACCTGTGTGTTTCCCTAGGGAAAGAAGGTACAGGATTTGAAGGGCAAAGGGGAGGGAATTTAAACTTACGGGTGTCTTTGCTGGTACCCTTCCCTGGGCCCTCTCTCCTGATCTGTCAGCAGTGTGTGAGAGAAACAAGGAGTTTAGGCTGTGCCCTGTTCCTGCTAACCAGCTCTGCCCTGTGTGTCTCTCATTAGGAATGGATTACCCACTGACAAACCAGCCGTCAGCGAAGACGTAAATATTTACCAGAAGTATATTGCCAGGTAGGCAAAACTTTGGACTTTGCTGGGGAGAGGGCTGGGAGTAAGAAGGTGAAGTGGTGATGGGAGAGACGAGGTCTTGTCTGGATCAAGTGTTTAAACCAGACATTGGGACTTCCATTTCCTGTGGCATCTGTACTTTCTCTGTCCCCGTGCTTGGGAGAGCAGTAGCTGTGAGAGGTGTACAGTCACGCCAAGAGCATGCTTAGCTCCCTGGAGCTGTTAGACTTTGTGACAAATAGTGGAAAACTGCTTCACTGAAGAAGCCTAGGATTTAAATTGGAGTTCTGCCTCTTGACTGTTGTTCTTTCTGTCCCCTGCCTTTTTCCCCTGCCATGTCCAGTGTCTGCAGGAGGCAAGCAGAGAACATCTCAGCTCTGAGAATCTAGGCCGGAGAGATTCACAAGTGACTTGAGTTTAGGCAGCTCTTGGCATCAACATGGGATGTTTATCCTAGAAAATTTTTGCAGCTCATTTGTCTGAGAAACCCTCACTGAATCAGGTGCAGAGTAGGGCACCTTATGACAGCTGTGGGCATGCTTAGGTCAGGACAGTGATGCTGAGAGGGAGCCCAAGGCTGCTGTGGTGAGACAGAGTGAGTAATGCCACAAGAGCCAGAGGGCCAGAGGAGATGATTGCATACCACCTGCCTGGTTTAGAGCTCATGGTATAAAGGGTCCATCAGGCTTTGCCTCCGGCTGGTTGAATCCTCCATCAGTACTGTGAGAAAGCTCCCGACAAAAGCCCCTTGTATCCAGACAGACACAAGGCAGGGAAGCAAGCAAACACTTCTCTCCAGGGAAAAAAATGGAGGGTTTGCTCCCACCAGCACCTGGGTACTTATTAGCGAGAGGGGAAGGGAGTGTGTACTGTGCTTTCCCACCTTACCAGAGCCCATAGAGAGTCTCCTTATGGGAGACAGTCAGCTGCTAGGAAGGTGAACGGAACATTTTGGCAGGGAAAAAGAGTGGGAACAGCACCCTCCTAGCTTGAGAGTGGAACGAGAAGTGACTTAATTCTCTGCCTTTTGCCCAAATCCCACATGTAGGAGAAGGGGGCAGAAGACCCCATGGGAAGAGAGGACAGTTGCACCACCACAGGCAGCTCCTCAAGCAGCAATGCCTCAAGTGCATGTGGGAATTCACTGCCTCGGGGGAGAGTACAGTAGTAGAGTATACAGAATATGGGAAGGAAAGCAGGGGTTTAAACCACTCCTTGCATGGGGGAGAAGAAGCAGCATCCTTTTATTTCTGGGATGGCAGGGATTGCAGGGATTGCAGTGGGAGAGGAGGTGGCACCTTTCTGTCCCCCATTCCCCTCTCAAGCAGAGAACTGTGAACACTTTAGCTACATCCACTGCTTGTGGAGCTCTGCAAGCCCCTTCCCCTGGGTCAGGCAGGTAGCTGAGGGAGGTTTGTGAGCTACCTCAGGGACACCACATCCTGCTTAAAAGGCTCCGCAAGCCACCCGTTGGCAGCACAGCCATTTCCCTTCAATTTACACACATTTAAAAAAACAGTTTAAAGCCTTAAAATCAAGGGTTGGGGGGAGAAGAGACACAACACTTCTGTCTGTACTGCATAATTAGCTTAATGAGTTTGCCAAAGCCACTGCCAAAAGCTGCCCAGGGATAATCCATTCTCTCACACAACAAAACAAAACCTCTTACTTAGCTAGTTTGGGTTGGGTTGTTTTTCCCCCTCCTCCTCACTGTATATTTATAATTAAAAAAAAAAGACCACAGAAAAAATTATTATTATTATTATTAGTGCCTTAGCAGATGGTGCTTCTGGCAGCACTTGCTTAAATATTTATTTCTGTGTGGGTTTCCTCCCCCCTTGTAATTGGGGTGGGTTTTTTTTTTCTTCTTTCACATCATCGTTACAGAGTAATGAGTCTGTAAACACTCTCTAAGCATGCTGACTTCTTTATTTATTATTTTTATTATTATTTATTTATCAACTTTTGCCAGATCAAGACTTTCTGGCCAAAAAAAAAAAGGGAACCGATTAATGTAAAGGAAGAGGGAGTGGGTTGCTCTTGTGCAAATTAATCTATGTGTCTGTATTGACAACTTAGGAGTTTGGATTTGTATATCAGTGTGATGAGCTGGACTGTCAGTTTTCTTGTTTCAGGTGTGTGTGTGTTTGTGTCTGTTCGTGTGCAGGGAAATTGTGGGTACGTTCACGTAAATTCAGGGGGGTGTTGATGTACTGTAGAGTCTGCATGTAAATGTGCCTGTGTGTATGCGTGTAAGTGTGTGGTGTGTAAGCTTTCCTGTTATGAAAAACCTAAACAGATGCTGTGCTTTAAAAATTAATAGCTTTGAACTGTTTCAAGTGTCAGAAGAAACACAGGATAATATAACCCTTTAGGAGCCCAACCTTTTACACTGAAGGAACAGAATTTCCCCTTTGTGCTGGGTTTGCCACTTCCCTCCTTCCCCCAGCACACGGTTTGGTGGAACACTTTGTCTCTCTCTTCCTGTGCTGTAGACACCACACACTCCTTTCCGTGGCACATGGAAAGGAGGGTAGGAGTTGGAAGTGCTGGAGTGCTTGTTTAGCTGTTGTTTTTAAAACTGAGCCCGTGTGTTATTCCTGCTAGGATGCTTCAAATAACTCATCTCCTGGAGTCAAATCTCATTGACTCCAGGTGGTATCTCTGGTCATTTGCATCCTCATTTTTGATAATATTTTGAACTGCTTTGTATTTGTCAGCAAGATCTATATCTTCCTCTTCTCTCTGCCTGGCCTGCGCCGCATAGTTGTCCAGGCCTGCACAGCCCTTTGCTCTTTCTTCCCCATCACATCAGTGGAATAGAGAGGAAGCTTCCCACAGGGCAGTTTCTTTCCTTGAAGAGCTGCTGGTGGTGCTGCTGACATAAAGCCGTGGACTAGCAGGACCAGTTGGTTACATGTTCTGTGGAGCCACATGTCCCCGGTCAGTGCCACGGTGGCTCTGGCGGCTGCCCTGGACAAGCCTAGCAGTTGCCCAGGCGTTGAACAGGAATCTCTTCCTCTGCTCTCAGTTCCACACCTTTGTTTGTGCAGCCAGCCCTGCTGTTTGCCTTGTGGTTTGTTTCTTCTCTGCTGCTGAGGTTTGTTCCAGTTTCTCAATCACCTGTTCTGACGTGGTCCTGATTTCCTGCAGTATTTCTTCTCCTTCCCCAGGGAAAGGCATGTCTGCTCCTGGCATCTGTCCCTGTCTCCCTTTGTGAATGCTGAGGCAAAGAAGTCATTTAATTTTTTAGCAATGTCTATCTTTTCTGTCAATTAAGTCCCCTTTCCATCTCCTAGAGGCCCTGCTGTCTCCACAGTTGACCTCCTCTTCCTTACTGTGCTTCCGAAATGGCTTAGTTAGTATTGCCTTTCATCCAGACTTTTTCCATCCTGTAGCCTCACGTTACCTCACCTTACGATGATCCATAATCTTCCCTGCTCCTGCCCCATTCCTCGATTGCCCCAGGACACCCTCACTCCTCTCATTTTCCTTTTTTATCTGTTGCCCTTCCTCATTTCTTTCCCATGCCCTTTATCATATGCACTCCTGCTGTGTTTAGCACTTAAGCGATGTGAGGAACCTTTGAGGAACCTTTGAGCAGATGGTATTTTATCTTTGAATGTTTCCCCTCTGAGTCCCCTTCTCTCCACTGCTTTTCTCTTTCAAGCTCTTCTAGGGTCCTCTAGAATATACACGAGGGAGTTTATTGCACTGATTACCCCATTACTGGATCACCCCCTTGTGCCAATTCTTGGTGTGTCTGTCAGTCAATAAATTCTGCATACTGACTGTTTGTGTGTAGGTGTTACACGGCATTTCTGTCTTTCTGGTCTTTTTTGCCACCCTGTATGTCAGGAGTTTTCAAATTTGCTCTGTGCAGCTTTTCTGATGTCCTACTAGATGGGCTTATACTTAAAATTTAGAATCCATATTTGCCCAACATTTATTTGTATCCTTCTGTCATGGGAGGTTTCTGAAACTTGCTGGTGTGGTATCTTAACTCTATTGTAGAATTGTGTGGTGTTTAGTTCAAGGAACCCTCCTTCTTTATGCTTCCCCAAGTAAACAACTTAGATAACGGAGACGAATTTCAAGGGGAAAGACAGATTAGGGATGTACAAGACCTGAGTGATCCGGCTCAAGAAGCACCTTTAAATAGTGACACATTAGCAAGGGAAGGCGAGAGGGTCACCATCCTTGGAGGGGATAAAGGAGGTGGGATTTAATGCCATAAACATATGAGATGAAAGCAGGAACAGGACTTAGTTTATTTGTACCTTGCTTACAGGCACTGCTGCCAGGACAGTGGTTGATTGTCTCTCCCTCTCTCCTGTTTGCAGGTTCTCTGGCAGCCAGCACTGTGGACACATACACTGCGCATACCAGTACAGAGAACATTACCACTGCCTTGACCCAGAGTGCAACTACCAGGTAGAGCAATGCTCAAAACTCAGCAGCACGGCTCCCCGAACATGCAGGGGGGAGTGCGTGTCCTCCTGTGCTTTCCTCCCACATGCATGCACAAGCCTTTTCACTTTGCTGCTCTGAAATAGGACAGGATATGTTCTGAATTTAACAGAACTTTATTTTGCTCCTATTTAACTCAATCTAATACCATTTAACCAAACTCAGACCGCTGCAACAAGGAGCCAAATATAGATCAGCTCAAGTCAGTGGGAACTACTCCACATTTATATCAGTGAAAACACCAAGAGCATACACTGTGCTGTGTTACAAACTGTGCCTGAAACTAGGGAATGCTGATCTCTTCCTCTGTCTCTTTCCCTCCTGCTGCCCGAGCGACTTTGTAGCAGCAGTATGTGCAACAAAACACCCAGTAAGACCAGCAGCAGTGCGGGATTTGCGAGCAAGGCGCGGGGGTAGGAGCGATGCTGTAATTGCCGGGAGAATTGCCAGGGTGTCCACGTCAAGCCCGCAGGTCACGTGCTGTGTTTGTTTACCCTTGTCCCAAGTCCGGGAGTTTGACACTGGCATTTCTGTGGTCAGGCTGCTGCGTGAGTGGGAATCCCAGAGTTTGCCTCTGCCGTGCACCAGACACAACTTCAGCCCTGCCCTGGGAGACCTTTGGGTCTCGCGGGGATGAGTCTGACCACAGCAGAGGAAGTTGATCTGGAGCTGCTGGGCTTGGCTGCGGGTTTCTATTGATCAAAGGAGAGTTTCTCTCCGGGAAGCACATACTGGTCCTTCTATCCCAGCATCGAGTAATCAAGATGAGTCTATCCCAACTGTGACACAGATATCCCTGCACCAGAAAGAGAGAAACACAAAGGATGGAAAAACAAAAAAACCTATTACTATGATTGGCCTCATGATTATTTCCTAAGGTGTCTGGAAGCTGCTTGCAAAGGAGCTGTCTGGTCTCGCAGGGAATAAGGATTTAGGCTGCTTTTTAAAATGCAAATTATTTTATGGCTGAGATATATTTTAGAATAAGTAACGCTTTGTAATAAGTGGGCACAAATTAACAATGATTGGCAATAGCAATCCTGTATGTACGCCCTGGGAAATCATACCTCCGGCCTCCAAGGGATTTCTGTTGAAATCTATATCCATATATTCCCGTGCCAATACCAACGAGATTGATCAGGATTGATATTATAGGAGGAAAGAGTGGAAGCGATAATCATTTGTTTCCTATGAAGCAGACTAGAAAAGTTGTTAAACATTAGAATACAGGCCTTTTCAATTACTGCTCAAAATAAATGGATATTGATTTCTTTTTAAAAAAATCAGATTTACTTTCTCACCTTCAGTGGTAAATATTGATGTCTGTGGGAAATAGAAATAAAAAGCTTCATTTTAAAGGCACTTAGCCTGTTCTGACAATGGGGTACCCCTTCATTGCTTCAAGCAGGTAGAGGTTGAAAAGGATATTCTGGTCATACAGATTTAGCTCCGAGCTCTGTTTTTCTGTAGAAAAGTGTCTTTTTCTGTGACTTGAAGAAAGTTTTGTGTCCCTGTTTTCCTAATAAAACCATCCTACCTTCTAGGGGACGCAAGAGACTTAGAATGGGAAGACAGTGTAAAAGAGAAAAGGGTTTTTCTAGTCCGACATGAATGTGGCAGCCAGTGTCTTGCTAACCACTACAGAGAGTGACTTGGAAGCTTGGATTACTTGCTTGTAGGCTGTTCAGTTCACTGGTTTGCTTTCTAACTATAGCACTTCTTGAGATAGTAGCAGCTAAAATTACGTTAGAAGAACTGCAATCTTAAAGCTGCAGGGAGCAGACTCTGGGCATCACCCCAGTGTCATGTTTACTCTAGAACTTTTCACGTGTATTTACTTTCCCTTTACCAAGAAGATACATGCACACAATTCCCTTTTAATCTGATTCTCTTGGGGTGATTACTGCCAAGCTTTCAACTCCTGGTCCCATAAGTTTATTAACAACAACAAAAGACACCCACCCTGCCCCCAGGATTACTCACCCACTGGCATCATGTGTGTCTCACTGTCTGTCTCTGTATCTCTGCAGAGATTCACTAGTAAACAGGATGTGATTCGGCATTACAACATGCACAAGAAACGTGATAACTCCCTGCAGCACGGGTTCATGCGCTTCAGCCCCCTGGACGACTGCAGCGTGTACTACCACGGCTGCCACCTGAACGGGAAGAGCACTCACTACCACTGCATGCAGGTAACGGCAGCCCAGCAGCCACGGCGTGGGCCGCCTCCTCTCTGGGGTGGTGTGGAAGGAGTCGTGAGTTCAGCCACCCAGCGCTCCCTTGTCGGAGAGCGTGGGACTGTCCTAAGGCACAGGGGGGACATTCGTGGCCTGTTTTGCTCACTTCTGATTCAGGAGCCTCGTTGACAAGTCTGTGCCCTGTCCTCACTGCACTTGTCCTGCCAAGTGTTGGCAATGGCAAAGGGAAGCCCCATTCTCAGTTTTTAGAAGCCTTGTTCATCCAGTGAGGCAAAGTAGGTCTCAAGGTTTTCTCATAGTCTTGGACTTGTTCAAACAAGTCCCATTCTCTGAGACTCAGGGACTTCTTTAATGCCACTGCACTGTCTTTACTCAAATCTGATCCGTCCCTCCCTTGAAACCAGACTTTCTTCTGGCACATCTGCCCTTTAGCACTGAGTTAATTTCCTCCATAATCAATTTCTAAAGTAATTAAACCTTAAGGTCACATATCTGCACTTAACACCCCTGGTTCTCCGAGTCCTTCACCAGCGGCACTCATGTGGTGTAGGCTGAGAGCCGTGTTTCAGGGGCAGCCGAGCTTCAGCAGCAGTGTAGCCAGCGCTGGAGCTGCTGCACAGATGTCACTGTGATGCCTTCACTGTTTCAGACATGAACACACCACATTGTTTGGATCTTACCCTGATCGCTCCTCAGGTTCAAGAGTTCGACGTGTACTCATTTTAGTAGAATTGAGGCCTAAACCATTGCCCTGAGAATGTGCTGCAGTTACAAAAAGAGTGATCAGCCAACCCTTGGTGACAGATTTTCTGGTCTGAAAAGTCAGGCTCACTTCCTGACCTGTCCCAGCAGTTTAAGACCCCAGTTAAAGTCACAAGGCCTTAATCACATGCTTAAATGCTTTGCTAGGATAGACTTCAGCAGATGTTTAACTTGAAGTTAGGTAAGCTTTCTGAAGTCAATGGGGCTTAAGCACGTACTTAAATGTTAGGCATGCACTCAAGTTCTGTCCTGAATAGGGGCTGGTTGAAGCGTGTGCTTACAGCATTTGATAAATTGGGAACTTCATGTGTCTTTCTCTTGAGGACATTTTCTGTTACGCTCCCATAATATTGATTGTTTAGTTTCTTCAGTTGAGCAGGGTGGGATTTGTTTGATTTTTTTTTAGAGTACGAGGAGTGCTTCACAGCTTTAAGTCAGGTCAAGTTCGAATAGAGACCCTCACTTACACAACTATATATGGCTAATTCCACCCTGTGCCCACTGTCTTCCAGTAAAGTAATGCCCATGTAAGCAGTGTCTTACAGGAAAGGTGTCAGAATATAAACTCCCAATTAAAGAAAATACTGCTTAAATGGCAGAATTTGTGCCATCCATCACATGGGGATTTTTTTCTTTATGTCCATAATTGGTGTGGATAAAATTCAGTTAGTTGTTTATATAAACTGACATTTTTTTAGGCTTTCGCACCAAGAGCTGCATTGCAAATTATTCCTAAGGACGCTTTTGTTTAATTCTTTTTTTTAATGCCATGCAGGGCCTGTCTTTTTTCAAGGTGTCAGTGTGGAGAGAGAGAGGCTCTTTTATATTGGAAATAGCTGGAGATCCTTTTTATTTTTTTCTCTGGGTATTTGTCATGGGTTTTGTTATTGCCTGTTTGAATCAACCTGGGCTGAACTAAGGGGTGGTGTTTTCCTTCTCTTCATTTCTGAGATGGTGCAGGCATTGGCACATGTTGTGCTAGAAGAAAAGAAAAAAAAGCCTCCCTCAGCAGGGCTGAGGACGTTTTCAGATTCCAGTGGGTTTTTACTCAATATGGCAAAGTTGCCCCGCTTTACCCAGAGGAAAGCAGGTTTTCAGCATTCCGTCCTCATCACACCATTCCCATTCGCTGCACAAGTTTAAAATTATTGAAGTGGGAGTCTTGAACAGTGACAGGGAAAAAAGTCACTGGTTTGCTAAAATCAGCTGAACGTGGGGTTTAAGATTTGCTAGAATTAAACCATTTATTACAAGCTCAAAAGACTGGTTGGCCTCATGTTGCACTAGCATGCCTTACCTCCCAGAAGGACTAAAGAAGTAAATAACTTATTCCCACTCAATTTTGTATTCCCCAAATAGATGAAATCCTACTTTGTTCTGTGTCACTCCAAGATAAAAAAAAAGGCAACAGCATCTGTTAGTGTTCTGTTCTCTTTAAGAGCAGAACCCTAGTAACTGCTTCCCCAAGCAGGCATGATCATCTGGAGCTGGTGTTTTATCCCTCCAATCCTCCCTTTTTTTCTTACTGTTTCATGCCCAGAGAGTTGGTTTGGGTTTGGTTTTTTTCACAACTGCTCTATGCTCTATCAGTCTTTAGATTGGGAATTAAAGTGATGACTTAATACCCCTAGGAGAAGCACACAAATGGAACTATTAAATGTACGTGTGCTGCTCATGTATTTATTGCTGCTGGTAATAATGTCAGGCTGTTAAACCGCTGTGCTGATGACTCCTCTTTGGGCCTGGGGTAGGTGGGTTGTAACAAGGTCTATACAAGCACCTCTGATGTGATGACCCATGAGAACTTTCACAAGAAGAACACGCAGCTCATCAACGACGGGTTCCAGCGGTTCCGTGCCACGGAGGACTGCGGCACTGTGGAATGCCAGTTCTACGGGCAGAAGACCACTCACTTCCATTGCAGGTGAGAAGCAGGGAAGGGGAGGAGTCCTGCCTCAGACCTGTGGGGCCTGCTTGCCTCCTTCTGCCAAGTCATAATTTCAGGAGTATGCACAGGGACTTGATTTGCCCTGCTGTGACCTTCTCAGTACTGCTCCTGGGAGAACTCATATACCAGGGCAGATGTGATTTCCAGGATTGTGCCACAGACCACTCTGAAGGCAGGAGTATGATCTGAGGAGAGGATACCCACTAGAAAATACAGCCTTGAATCATTTGGGAAAGAGATCACAGTGCTTTTCAGAGTGCAACTGAAGTAGGCCATTAATACACTGCTGATGGCACTTCCATGGTAGGGTTCTCTCCAGCCAGCTCATCCCTTTTGGGGCCAGACTCAGCCTTCTGTACACAACTGCTCTTCTATTGATTTCTTATGTTCTCGGGAAGAGTAGGAAAGCACAGTTTGTACCTTAGTCCCCTTTACCTGCTGTTTTGTTGGAACTTTTAGTGGAGGCTGCCTGCATTCCCATGTTCCTGTGGCTGTTCCACAGAGTGGAGTGAGCTTCCCAGCTCTGCCACATGGCAGCGTATCTGCTTGCCTGGGTGTGCCAGGTTAACCCACAGACAACTCCCCAGCCCCTCTGCAGCCGGGGCAGTTATCTCAGTAAAGCCCCAGTCCTTGTCCTAGAGGGAGGCGGGAGACAGCAGCTCTGCCTACCCAGCCAACCACCCTCTCCTCAATGCCCTTGCAGGAGACCTGGGTGTACATTCACCTTCAAGAACAAGTGTGACATTGAGAAGCACAAGAGCTACCACATCAAAGATGATGCCTATGCCAAGGATGGCTTCAAGAAGTTCTACAAGTATGAGGAATGCAAGTATGAGGGCTGTGTCTACAGCAAGGCCACCAACCACTTCCACTGCATAAGGGCAGGCTGTGGTTTCACCTTCACCTCCACCAGCCAGATGACTTCTCATAAACGCAAACACGAGCGCCGGCACATCCGGAGCTCAGGAGTGCTGGGCCTGCCTGCCTCACTCCTGGGCTCCAAGGATAACGAGCAAGAGGAGTCCAGTAACGATGACCTTATTGACTTCTCCGCCATGAGCTCCAAGAACTCCAGCCTGAGTGCCTCCCCGACCAGTCAACAGTCTTCCGTTTCTCTCATCGTCCCAGCTGCACCCTCCTCTGCAGCTGAGCTTGCTTCCTCACAGGCCACCAAGTCTGCCAACAGCATGACACCAGCCACAAAGATCTCTGGCCTGCTTTCCCAGGCTCTTCCCAGCAATATACCCTTGGCCCTGGCACTCTCCAACTCAGCACTTCCTGGAACAGCTGGATCCTTCTTCCCCATCATCCCCAGTCGGGTCTCTACACCACTTCCTGCCAGCTCGGCTAATCTGATGACTGCTGGTTCTTCTGGCACCAATCCAACATCATCTGCTGCTACAGATTCCTCATCCCAGGCAGTTTCAGGATCTGGTGAGCCAGTGGCTACTTCTTCTCCTGCTCCAGCAGCCTCTATAATGGAAAGGATCTCTGCTAGCAAGGGATTAATCTCTCCTATGATGGCCAGGCTGGCAGCAGCTGCACTCAAGCCTTCTGTGGCACTTGAAGCAGGTGAGTTATCTCATCAGTGGTGATAGTGGTGAGAGGCAGAGCAGTGCCTGATGTCTTGGAGGAGAGTGAATGAGAAGCCACCCAGTTGTCCATGGGACTGCAGTTGGGGAGAGAGTAGTAAAAGAAAATAAATGGGAGAATGAATTTGGTTGTGTCTAATTAACCCTTGTAGAGGGCACTCTTGGCACGGTTTCCTGTGGAGCCTGGCTATACCCACATGGCCAGAAGAGAGGCAAGAAGCATCTTTGCCCACAAAGGGAGTAGGCTCTTACCAGAGCTGAAGAGTGTTGCCACTTGTAATTGGCTATAGGCTGAAAAGAGAGAGGCACTGTATTGAAAATAGAAATGAAGAAAAAATACCTTAGCCAGTACTGGCAGGCTCCACTGAGACTGTATCGAGCTTTAGCTGGGCACAGTGTTGATGGTTCTGTAGCCCGTGGCCAGTTGTTTTTCTGATCTGGGGGGCTGTTCTGTGCTTCAGCTTTGTTGTCCCAGCTGTGGGTTTGGGGATAGTGTTGGTACAGTCCACAAACGGGACCTTCCTTTTGGTCACTTCTTGCAAGCTGTGCTCCCCTCTCCCTGCGCTACCTGCGCGGTGAAAGATGGGAAGGGGAAGTGCCCTGGGGCAGCCCAGAGCTCTTCCTGCTGCCACCTAGACCTGAGGCAGGTCGTGGCTCAGTCCCAGCCCTGACGGATGGATGTGGGGCTCCCATGAGAGCACCAGGAACCTCCCCAGTCTGCCGAACATGGTCAGCTCATGGTGGGCAGCAAGGGGCCGTGAAGGGGAGGCTGTGCGTGGCACCGGGCTGTCCCAGGCTCCTTCCTGGGCTGTGGACAGGGACTGGGAGTGCTTGCTGATGGCCCCGTCCTCCCCAGAGCAAACGGGGGAGTAGAAGGAAGTGATCTGATTAAAGAGGGAGGGGAACTTTCACATACTTTTAAAATTATTGTTTGAAAAATTGTTTCCTAAAGCAGAGAAAGGTCATTGAGGGAACTATTTTCCTTTATTTTTTAATAAAATGCCACTTGCTGTCTGAGAAGCAGCTCGCCGTCAGCTGTACTGCCGGAGGGTAAATTAATATTTTAGTCACTTGGGGATTGTGGAAAAAAGCTCTGCAGACATGTTCCTGTCAGCAACTTTTTTCCCCTCCTTTTTTCTTCGCTGTTTTCCCTATTTTTTTTTTTCTTTAATTTGTTCTCTTTCCTCTTTTCCTCTCTTCCTGTAATTTGAATTGTTCTTTCATGGGCTCGGCACTAAACCTCCTCCCTAAAAAGAAGCATTCCCCCCGTTTTGTGGGGACACGGAGAGGGCGGTGGCAGGAGGTCGCGCGGTTCGCAGCGGTCCCGCTGCTGTCACCTCCGATAGTCCCGGCGGGGCAGACGCTCCTGCTGGGCACGCGCAGTGTCGGGCCAGCGCTGTCGCTACGGCAACGCTGGCATTGGGGACGGGGAAGGGGGCTTGACTAGCAGTCGAAAGCTGCCACATTGCCTCAGCATTAACAGAGTCTTTAATAAACGCTTAAGAGGCAGCCCCGCAAATTAGTTATGACAGTTTGTGCAGAGAATCAGGTCTCCCCCACGCTCCTTCCGCCCTTCTCCTTTAAAGGGCCCATAGCCTGGACAACTTTGACATAATTTTGCAATAATTATCACTTGAAGAATTTCCACGCTGGAGTGGACGTCAGAACCCATCATGTCAACTTGGCAATAAACGCTGACCAGCAATCCCAGTACTTCCCTCTGCACCGCCCCCCCCTCCACTTTCTCTTTGCTTTTTCCACTTAGGCACTGATGCCAATGATTTAACTTACTTATTTGCCATTGTAACCTCATTTTAGACCTACGCTTTTAATTTATTTTTTGCATTTAATTTCAATGTCTTTCTTGAGCAGGGAATGGACAACCAGCACCTCCTGGACGGTTCAACCCAGTCCAGGTGAAGCAGGAACCTGCGGAGGCCATGGGACCGTCATCTGCCACCAGTCAGGACCCCTTGCAGGAGCACAGCTTGGACCTGAGCGTCAAGGACCATGGGTGAGAGAAGTGGAGGGGCGGGCACACTCAACCCTTCCCAGCATCAGGCTTTGGGAAGTTTCCATACCTGTAGTTCAAGAGGACACAGCATGTTGGTGAAAGGCAGTTTCACAGTGGTTGAGTTGGACACCCCGAAACTGGAGGCAGGCAGGCTTGCTCTGCTCCCCATCAAGCGTATGTTCTCCAGATGGCTTTTGGGGCTCACAGGCACCTACTGACTCTTCGACAAGAGCTTCACTTGTGCTCCCTTCTGAAAATCAAGCCACTGGCAAAGCTGTTTTCACTTAGTCCTCTTGTCATCAGTTGCTGATTGAAGCTGCCCCAGTGCCACACCTCAGCACACTTTTAGCAGCAGCATTTGCACTGCTGCAGTCTGTTGAATCAGGGCTAAGGGAAGCACATCCCAGAGAAACTGGACACACAAAACAGCTGGGTGTCAGGCTAACTCCGCTCTGGGTCTGGCATAGGCTGGTCTATAGTTATGGTGATGGTTTGCAGATATGGATGCACCTATCTCAAAGCATGTGTCCCACTTGCCCAGCATCTCTGCTGAGAACAGGAGTGTTTGAGGATTATGCTGGGTGGAAAAAGTGCAGAGGGACTGATCCTGGGGATAAGTGAGCTCCACTTTGACCTTTGTATCCATTCATGTCCATACCTTATTTAAACAAGCCTCCGTTTGGGAGTCCAGTGCTTGGAGCCAACTGCAGAGATCCTAAGGCTGCCTTTCAGTGCAGGATTGTGCCTTGCCTTCCTTACTGCCCAGGGGACCCATGTCCCTGGCAGTATGAGTCTTCATCAACATCCTGCTTGCTTTTGTGGGATTTTTGTGATACTTCTGAAAGTTCTAACGGAATGAAGGGGTAAAACCTGGGGGAGGTCATGAGTTAGCAAATGACGTGTGATGGAGTGGACACTGGAGGAAGAGGTCCAGGCCATTTCGTAGTTGAAAGAACTAAACTTTGCAGATCTGGGACTCTCTTTCTGTCCCTCTTGGCTATCACAAGTAAGCGAGTTTGGCCCGCCCAGGGGAGGGTTGGCATCATTCTTTTCCTCTGGATGTAGCAGGTGAGGAGTGAGGCAGCTTGAAGGGAGAAGGATTAATCTCAGCGCTCACAGTCCCTGTGCACATCTTAACTAAACCCTGTTGGTTTGTGTGTTTCAGTAATGAATCAAATGGCCACACAGTCTCGGCAAATTCATCTCTTTTATCCTCGCTTATGAATAAGGTAAGAGCCATCCATCAAACGCCTTTCATTCCCCCCACCAAGAGAAATTAAAGCTGCGATAGCGGGGAAGGGGGGGAAGAGATGCGTTTGTTTTTTAATGTTTTGCCTCTAATAAGATGAGTTTGTACCATTTAAATTTTGAGACCATTTTTCATCGGGTATAATTTCAGAGCCACTGCTTACGAATTAATTTAATGAACTGGCTGAAGAAATATATTGCCGCCTCTGACACCTTTTTTTTCCCCATCCTTTCTAGACAGAGGAGGGCTCCAAAATGTTTCTTTTCTTTCCTTTTTTTTTGTTTGTTTTTTTGTTTGTTTGTTTTTTGTTTTGTTTTTGGTTTTGGTTTTGTTTCCAGAATCTGGCAACTTCTCTCTCACTCTCCTTTTATAGTCACCCATTTTGTTTACTTACTTAAAAACATTTTCCTTCATTTGGGGAGGGAGATAATCTGTTTTTATGAAAGAGAAGAAAAAATTAGACGTTTTGAACCAAAATCATCAATTTCTGTCTTTCTGGTGTGAGTAATGGTGTCTAACAGAGTCCCCTTTACTGTGTTCTAGAATATTTATTTTAGATAATGCACAGTTTCTTTTTCCCTTACTTTTCCGTTAAATTATACATCATCTCAAATATATATTTCTCTTCCACATGATAAATTCTACTGTACCAAGATTAATTTTGCGGCTGTGTACAACTGCAGTAGAGATCAGGGCACCCTTTGAGCCATGCTTTAATATTCTGCTATATGATAGGTTTTACAGGCATAACTATTGCCATCCTCTTGGCTCTGGGCGTTACATGCATCAAGGCCATATAACTCTCACGAGAGGGCAAAGTGACTTTGCCTAGTAATCTCCCACCTCCTTTCTTTCTTATCACTGTTTTTCTCTGTGTTGTTTAATTTCTGCATTTATCCTTATGTCACTTTTCTCCTCCATTGGCTCTGTGTTACACGGGGGTTTTGATTTTCCTTTTTAAACTTACTTTCTTGTTTGTTCCTTTGTGTTGCCCCTTTAGTGGTTCCAAATATGCAGGTCTTTCTTTAGGAAGCAAATGTATTTAGTAACTCTTTTCTCTGGGGTCATGAGTCATTCTGAAGGTCCCAGATCAGGGAAATTCTCTTTCAGTGGAGACTTCACTTGAAAATCTCCAGGATAATACATGATTTAAGTATATGTTTAGAAAAAAGCATTTCTTTGCGTGCAGTCTGACGTAATGTTCTTTAAGTTGTGCAAAACAAATGTAGCACAGGTGCAAAATAGGAGTCAGTTGAAAGGACTGGGATTAACCAATGAGATAAACCAGCAAAGAGTAGAACCCACTGTGTGTGTGATCGATGGAGCCAATTCCAAGACTAAAGATTGCAGAGTCAAGCTCAGTCTGCTCAACAACACATCACACTTGCTTCTTCCTCTTGCTGCACACAATTTCTGTCTGTGGGGGAATCGGTCATTGTTTTTCTAGGAAAAAGAACTTTTTACAGAAATGGAATTACCAGTGGAAACACATGACCTGAATTTCTGACTCCAGCGATAAGGAGTTGCAGTCTCCACACAGCAGTGGGGGCTTTACCTTCAGGGGGCATTAAGTGAGCCTCAAATAACCAGGATTCCTGTAGCCTATTGCAGTTTATTTAGGGGGCTGTCAGGCTTAATTAACTGATATTTATAAAAGGCTTCGAGACCCTCAAGTGGGTGGAGTTTCCAGTGCAAGTATTGGGCCCAATCCTGCATTTTATTCATGCTGTGAAATTCACTGTTGTTACTGGAGGTAATTGACAGCACAATACAGAAAGAAAGAGTCTGGGAAATTGTGAATTTATTCTGAAAGAAAATTTTCCCTCTAGGCAGGCTTGAGTAACTTCATTTATCTATCCTGCACGTCATACACCTGGACCTCTAAACCTTCTCTGCGTAGATTCTGTTTGAAGCCTTTCATGCAATGCAGATTGTGAGTCCAAGTCCTGCTTTGTGCAGGATGTGTCCATTTAGCACAGAAAAGTGACATGATTTTATTATTGAAGTTAATAAGAATTTTCCAGGAACTTGAGACAGGATTTTTCCCCAGTTGAATGAGATTTTCATACTTCCACCCTCACACATACCTGATAGTTACTTTAAAGGAGACATCCTTGTGGCTGGGATAAGATGACTGAATAAACTAGAGCTTACCAGTTCTACCACCAGCGATTTGTAGGAGCTACACAGGGCTATTACTGTTGAAGCCCACACACCTTTTCCATGGTCAAATAGGGAATGTCCCTCTTCACCTCAGTTTCCTCGTGGATAAAGTAGACGTGATGCTTCATTACTTTAACAAGAGCCATGAATATTCAATGGGCACCTGAGTGCTTTATGATGGTTGGGTGGAAGATGCAGAAGAGTGAGGTGTTACTAAGTTTTGCTGATGCAGTTGGAGCAGCCTGCAGAGACTTTTTGTCTTCTCTTTTAATCTTTGAAGACACTGCTCTCTGTGGGACAGTCCTGAGGGTGGCCGTTTCTGTGTCTGTGTGCTGGGCTTGATGCAGTGTCTGTGTTCTTGTTCCAGATGTCCAAGACCAGTGCCAGCCTTGGCAACCTGCTGAACATTAAGACAGAAGGCGAAGGCAGCCAGGCTGGGGCTGGGGAGCCAACCCAGTACTTGGGCAAGGCAGTGAAGGCACTTGTCCAGGAGA
The DNA here is from genome assembly GCA_013397755.1 of Cnemophilus loriae. Lineage (NCBI taxonomy): Eukaryota > Metazoa > Chordata > Aves > Passeriformes > Corvidae > Cnemophilus > Cnemophilus loriae. The sequence goes on along the minus strand of VZTF01007037.1, from coordinate 661,709 downwards.
AGCTCTCTGAGCCATGGAAGATGTACCTGCGCCGGTAAGGAGGGCATGGAACTGGGAATAGAGGAAAGGGAAAAGTGCTTCCTTTGCAGAGTGTCTGAGTCACTGGTTCACCCTGAGCACAGAGTTCTGTTGAACGTAAAGGTCTAATTCTGTCAGACAGTGATCACCTGGAGCACATTTAGCCCTCGGTCGTAGCTACCTGCACCAGGTGTTAATGTCTGGTAAGAAATACCTGCCCACATAGAATTATTTTGCAAAGGGATCTTGAGAACCAAATACATGCACAGATCTTCGTGTAGTTCTGTTATCCTGGACCTCACCTTAGGCTCCTCTTTATGACCCTGTTGTGTGAGCCCAGGGGACCCAGTGTGGTTGTGCTCTCAGCACTGGGCCTGTGTGAGACCATGGCCAGTTACTACACACAGGTCATTGGAGCCTGGACATGCTTCCTGTGGCATTTGCTCTGAGCAGGCCACTGAAACTAATCGAGTTTTGGGGATGTAGAGGCATAGGAATAAGTAAACGGGTGTGGGAGCTGGGATGATTTCTGCTGCTTTCGTTGTAGGAAAGGAGACTCTAAAAGAAAATGGAACAGATACAAAGCTCACCCCCGTACAGACACGTGCACATACATGCCCAGACAGACACGTGCTTTGAGCACACACAGATACACCCAGACAAACACATAGGCTTGTGCTCTGACACAGTCAGTCACCTACAAATGCCAGTGGACACTTTGTAAATCACAGGCTTTAATGGAGAAGACCAGAAAATCTTCTAGTCCATCAGCTCCTAGCTGGTGTGAGATCCTTCCCTGCAGTCCATTTGCATTTTGTCCAGTCTGGTTGTAATTCTGCCAGGCAGTGTGGCTATTTTCTTGTCTCTGGGAGCATTATTCTACCACCTAGTAGGTTTCAATGTCACAACTTCTTCCACGGTGTGCTGCCTGAATTCCCCTTTTTGTAGTTTTGTTGCAGTTCTGTTTATATCTCCTTGAACCACAGCAGATCATCCCTCCCTGCAGCTGAAGTTCAGCCCCTTCAGACAGTCACAGACTTTCAGCATTCCATTTAACCAGGCTTACTTACTTCCTTTAATCTGACTCTGGATTAGTCCCTTCTGCCTGCAGGTCCTGCTGCTTTCCTGCTTTTGTTCCCTGGATGGTGCAGAATTGACCCCCCACCCCCGACAGAACAAGCTTCCTGCCCCCAAATAGGCAGCTCACAGTTTGTTTGTATCTATACAGAGTAATGTATAGTACCATGTTGATAGTCCTCTGTGACACAGAATTGCTTTTAATGTTGTTTAGTGAGTCCCCAATGTATAAAACGCCCCCCACACCCAGGTGTATTTGTTGTGTGTTTCCAAACATGATTCTCCTGTTCTGAACCTTCTCTCTTGTCTTGCCAAACCTCTCTGTGCTCTTTTTCTTCTCCTGCACTGCTATTGCCACCTCCTCCCACTTTAGTATCTTTGTGAATTTCATAAACACACTGTTTACTCCTAGATTACTAATTAAGATGTTAAATAAACTCAGACTAACCCAAGTCCTTCTCTCAGCACTCACACAACGCCTCCTCCTCCCAGCTCAGTGTGGTGCTGGTTGTCATCAGCCTTTGTTTATGGTCCCTCAGCCAGTTTCAAGCCATGAGGTGACATTACATCCAGGCCAATTGGAATTAATTCTAAGCATATGCAAGACTGAATCAAATGCTTTACTAAAATCCAAATATATTGCATCCTTTCATCCACTAATTTTGTAATTCTATCAAAAAAAGCAATTAAATTTGTCTGGCAAGATTTATTCTTTATAATCCTGATGCTGTTTATTGCTCATGGTTCCTTTATCCTCTAGATGTTTAATGATTTTCTCCTCCCTCTTAATATTTGTTCCATTACTTTACTGGAAGGAGAAGTTAAGGCCAGAGGTATGATAATTGCCAAAGATGTCTTGTCTTTTTTTTTTCCCCTCAAAGAACCAGTACCTTGACTATTTAATTTTTTTTTCCACTTATGTAGTACCTCCCACTTCTCTATGGCTTAAAAACCAGCAAATGGTAATGTAATCAGTTTGGGAGTTAATTTCCATTGCACTTCAGGACATACGTCATCCAGACTGACTGATTTGTGCATTTTTATATTTTTTGAATGAGTCCCTTTATCTGCTCTTCTAGAAGGTCTTCACTTCATCCCAAATTCTCTGCTTTGTCTTTAGTTGTCTCATTCAAAGCAAATTTTATAATGCAGCCATTTTTGACTCATCACCTCCCTTTTTGTGGGGGGCCTTCTTTCTAGGTTCAACACTTCTTGTCTCTGATAAAATAGCCTGTTTAGTTTGCAACAGCTTGGTTTCTTCTCTCTTACCACACAATTACTTTCCTTCCTCTTCTCCCTGCAAGCCATAACTGACAGCACGTGCTCTATATCCACAGACCTTCCTTCTCCAGTACAAGTTTTTTCTCTTTCCTTTACCCTCCCATTGGTGAGAGGTCCCTCCTGGGACCATACAGGCTGCTGTTTGTTTCTTGCTTTCCTGCTCATCAGAGCAACTGTAGTTTGTTGTACCTTAATTATGCAAGATTCCCTTGTTAAGTTTCAGATCCTTCCTGCCAGTGTTTCTTACTTGTTTTCCTGATTCTCTGTGTTTCTGGAGTTTCCTGAGATCACGTGTATTTGTGCTGCACTTATTAAGTCCAGAGAATCTCAGCAGTGGGTGAGCAGTGACACCACGCTGAGCTGGTTTTGCCCTCTTGGCCATTTGCTCCAAGATGACACAAGGCATATCTTGGATAATGTGGGTTTTGCTCTGGGGTTTGCATGGCAGGGTTGTTGTTCTGTCCATCGGGGATGGTGCTGTGCAGTATTTCTGCAGTCCAGGCTGTAATTGCTGCATAGGTGATGCTTCATCTCTCCCATCTGTGGGATGCCCTCCTATCCAGGGCAGGGGGTGGGTGGATTCTGGATCTAGGTTCCCTAGAATGACTGTTGTTTGTGGGAATGCTAATAGAGTTGGAAAACACAGAAAAAAATGTCTGTTCCAACTTCACTTCTCTGCTGGGCCCTTCCCTAAGATGTCGCCTTGTCTATTTTGGGCAGGTTTGGCACCAAGGATTTCTGCGACGCCCAGTGTGACTTTCTCCACAAGGTGCATTTCCACTGCGTGGTGGAGGAGTGCGGAGCCCTCTTCAGCACCCTGGATGGAGCCATCAAGCACGCCAAGTAAGTGGGAGAGCAGGAGGCTTGGGAAGCTTGAGAGAGCTCTACAATGCACACTGCAGTTCCAGACCACCCCAGGTTCCTTTTAAAGGCAATGGAATGTCCAAGTAAAGAATGGGCCAGGCCTTCAGTGGCCATTCACGTGCCTCAGTCTGAAGGGCTTGTAGGGAAGGAGATGGTGCAAATTTTGAGACAGATCTGCTAGCACAGTTGGTCTCTCCTGTTGGATGGTTCCCTGTGGTTCACTGCAGGAAGTTACTGGCTTCTCTCAACAGCCCCGGGAAGCTGCCCCACAGCTGATCTCAGTGACTGCAGCGATTCTTGCGTTTCTCTGATCTTAACATGGTTTGGCACCTGTCTCCACCCATCTTAATGAATTCCCTTCTCTTCATAGATGGTTTAGGAGGGCCCTAAATCTTACCTCAAGAGCCCATTTTAGGATTCATCCACACCAATTTGTTTACAGGCTCCTGCCACATTCTTGTTGGTGTTTAATCAAATTACATGAAATGGTCAAGAATTTATGTCTGAATTAATATCATGTTTTGCAGTTTTCACTTCCGAACTGAGGGTGGAACTGTGAAAAGCAACTCTGAGTCTCCCTTCTCAACTGCTACTGAGAATAAGGCTTCACTGGCCCCTTCATCACCATCTGCTGCTTCTGCCACCATGGCCAGTGCTCCTGCCCATGACGTGCCCACTCCAAATCCAGCTACTGTGCCCTCTGCTCCCACACTCCTCGCTTGGAAGCAGCTGGCTTCAACCATACCCCAGATGCCTCAGATCCCAGCATCAGTGCCTAACCTGGCAGCTTCACCCTTGGCAACGACTTCCCTGGAGAATGCCAAGCCTCAGGTCAAACCTGGATTTCTCCAGTTCCAGGAGAAGTAAGTTTTAGCTGCTGTTTGCCTCCTTCTACCCTCCCCAGCCTTGCAGTCCCCTCTGTACCTCTCCTCAGAGCTGCAATACTACACTTCTGTTCACCCACTGAGAAACCTGTCTAGAAAGTACTCTGGGCTTGACCTCACAGAAAATTTACTTCTGTAAAGTCTAGGAAATACTTTAAGATTTTTGAGTGCATCTGAGAGCACTTTTAGACATGAGTTTAGAAGATAAATAAACTTGCTGATGTATCACTGATCCCTGTTTTATCCCTTGCAAGAGCTGTGCAGAAACACAGGTGTCTTTGCAGTATGTTTGACAATGAAGGGTTATTGGGCCAGAAATTCGTGGACTGAGTGGGGGGAAAAAGGTACCAAACCCATTTAGCTGATGAGATGGGCAGCCCTGGAATCCTGCAGTGGCCCTGCCCAAGAGTTGTGTTTCCTTTGAACTTTAAATTGGAAAAGTGGCCCTCAAAGACTACAGAACCCACTGTGCATTGCTGTGTTCTAATAATCCTAATCAAGAAAGTGCAGTAGCTGGGTGGAATTGCAGTAGCGTTGCCAGCTTCAATTTCCCTGAAGAGGAAGGTGGCTATGGGAAATCTGTGGGCCACGTTTGGAACAGAGGCTTCAGCTGGGCTCCCCTTGATTTAAATTTTGGCAAAGAAACAAATGTGTGAAATGAGTGAAGGTGATGATTGGGTTTTGGATGTATTCCAGTGATCCCTGCTTGGCAACAGACTGCAAGTACGCCAACAAATTCCACTTCCACTGTCTCTTTGGGAACTGCAAGTATGTGTGCAAAACCTCTGGCAAAGCAGAATCCCACTGCCTGGACCACATCAACCCCAACAATAATCTGGTGAATGTGCGAGACCAGTTTGCTTACTACTCCCTGCAGTGTCTCTGCCCGAACCAGGTAAGAGCCATTCCAGAGCAGTGTTCTGGCAGGAGGGGGGAGAAGGAGATGAAGGATCAGGTAGAATGACTCTCCAGCAGGAAGTGAGGCTGTGTGTGGCATTCTTGGCGTTACTACAGAACTGTGGAAGTCATAATTACGTGGTCTGGAAAAACGTTTGGTTTCTATCAAATGGGAAATCGTGATGCTTTTGTGTTTCTTTGACTTGGGTGAAGTGGACAAGGGAACAAGAATGATCTGAGAGACACAAGATGAAATAGAATAAAAATCTGTGATGAATCTGTGATGAATCCAGGGAAATCCGTAAGTAAGTTTGGGATATTTCAACGTAGAATAGTGTATTACAGAGTACATGACAGCAAAGCAAAAAGACTCAAGAGGGAACAAGGTGGATGGCAGGTTGTGGAAGATAAAATAGGATCTGGAGTATCAGTGCAGGCCCCTCTGACACCTCGGAAGGGACACCTTTAGTAGCAGGCAGGTGAGAGTGCATTTCTTTTAGAGCTGCCTAAAGCACCATGCCTGTGTGTTCCCCTCTAGCACTGTGAATTCCGGATGCGAGGGCATTACCACTGTCTGCGTCCTGGCTGCTACTTCGTGACTAACATCACCACCAAGCTGCCCTGGCACGTGAAAAAACACGAGAAGGCAGAGAGAAGGGCAGCCAACGGCTTCAAGTATTTTACCAAGCGGGAAGAATGTGGCAGACTAGGTGAGTTTCGTTCCCTTTCTCATGTGGTGTGTCCCATGTCCAGGCCAAGAATGCCGTAAGTTAGAACCTGCAAGTTATGCTTAAGAGGTATTTGGTCATTAAATCACTAAACAAGAAAGGAACAAAACATAAAGCAGTTTCTGGTCTGTCTGGCTGAAGCATGTTTTCCCAAATAGACCTAAGGTAAATGAGTAGAAACTGTACTGTGGAGAATTGTATATATGTATTTGTCTGGACATACAGCTTCCTCTTTTTTTCTCCTTTTTATCTAATTGTCAAAGCCTTTTTTTGTGTGTGTTTGTTTGTTTTTATACTTTGTAGTCTTTTGGACCTGCTGCTTGTGTTGGGTGAAATTTAAGGGTGCTCCTAGGAGGACTTTTTTTCTTAACCAGTGCTAGTGCAGCATATTGAAAGTCAAATGGCAAATAACCAGAGAGAGGGATGGACAAGAACATGTAATACACTACTCTCTTCTCTCCAAACCCATTCTCCACAGTCCCTGTGAGCAGCAGGGAATACAGTGTTCTGATGGCAGCCCCCCACCCGCAGAGCAGGGCCTCAGGAAACACCTGAATGTGGCACAGGCTCAGACTGGGGCTGGCCCACCTGCCAGAGCTATCAGCAGCACTGCGGCAGTTATTAAAACCAAGTGCCTCCAGTGTAAGGCTGGTAAAACAAATGCACAACAACAGAAAGTAGAATGGATTCCTGCAGAGGTACCTGGAACTGAAATCCAGGACTCTGAATGGGGGAATTCCCAAAGGCAACTCTATCCTGAACTGCCTGGGATTCACTTAAACCTTCTCATTGTGGTTTGGCAGCGTCGCAGACCCAGTCTTCCCTATCACTCCTGGTTAGAACAAAGGCTGGAACCAAACAAGGTTCAGAATAACACCTCTGGGTGCTGTTCCCTCCCACTGCAGGAAAACAGTCACAATAGCCAGAGCAAAACTTTCTAGGTTTGAACACATCAAGAATTTATACCCAAATGGAAGCTTGTTTGTGGTAGCCAGGGTAATGAGTGTCAACACACCACAGCCAGTACCTACCTAGGTCCTGTTTACACATGGCAGTAGATTGAGCAGTTGCTGTTATTTACTCACCTTTTGGTGTTTCAGGTGCTAGCAGGGGCTAGACAAAGCAGGACAGTGATACGTGACACCAGCCCACGGGGATGCCCTGGCAACAGGCGAGCCCTCACCTGCCCCCTGTGATAGTGTTCCAGTCCCGCAGCACTGTTTGTTCCCGGTCCCAGAGCACAGGGACGGGGAGAGCGGGCGCGGTGGGGAAAGTGGGACCTAAACAAACACACTCTTGGCCTGCACATGAAACACTGGCTGTCAGCTCCACGTGAGCTGGGTGAGTCAGGAGCTGTTTGGCAGCTGCAGCCTTTGCATGTGTCAGCAGCGTTTGGTTTGGGAGGGATGGGGTACATGCATCCAGCAGTGTGTACATTTGCCTGTAGGCTGGCCCTGCTGTGCAGTAGACACACATTTAGCCAGCACCCTGCATTTGCCTGCATAGGCAGAGGCAGCGTGGTGGGGTGGTGTAGGTGTGTATGGTTATACCAACATGTGGATTCATTTCTACATCTCTGTACCTCCCTGGGGTTTATGTTGTGAATGTATAGATAGCAGGTGCAGAAAGCACTGGCCTGTTTTAAGGGCTGTGAATGTTTCTGAACAAACACACAGGGTAAATTTTTTTAATGTATGTTTCTGTGTGTATAATTATGTACACATGATTGGGGAGACAGAGGTGAAGCATACATATGTAAGTAAAGGTGGATGCGTGTAGATAGATAAGTAAAAGTGAGCCTGTCTGTAGGTCTCTACCTCTGTGTATCTGAGAGTATGGCCAAGGGAGGATGGGAAACAGCAGATCCTGATCACTGATGTAGCTGTGTTTGAACTATGAGAAGCCATTGTTTATCAGCTATACAGTGAGGCTGTTTGAGATTGCCTGTTAATGATACGCGCACTCCTGGCACGCGTGGCTGTGGCCACGAGGAGCAGAACGTGTGAAGTGCCGTATGCCAGAACCCAGATGAATTGCTTGTTGTTCGGTAGCTGCCCCTATTACACAACAGTTTTGGAGTGGCAATAAACACTTCCTGGCTCATTCCTGTCTGACCAGAGTGCACACACTGTCCAGAGCTAGAGCTGGTACGAGACTGCTCTTCTGAGAGCACAGTTAGAGGGGGAAAAAAAAGAAAAAGAACTTTTCATTTCTAATCTAATTACGAGTGTGTATTTTTGATTGTAACTTCTGTGATTCAGCTAAATGTCCTGGTTTTGTTCTCTTTGTGAAAGAAAAGGCACTAGCTAAGACTGAAGAGCATTAGGCGCTACTAGATGTAATGGCAATGTTCCTTCCTTTATAATGGCACAAAGAGGGCTGGGACTAGGCTCAGGCTCACGTCGTAGATCTCCGTGTACTGTAATCCTCTCTTGCAATTGCTCAGCAGGCAGTAGATCATGGGTTTGGGTTATTTTCATTCCAGACTGTTCCTGAAGATGATAATGTCCAGTCCATCAGAAATCCACATGGACAGCAGCCTTGTCCTGTCCGCTCATCTCCCCTCTGGTCCCGCTCCCTCTCGGTACCTTCATGTGCGACGTAAAATGGTTTTTGTGTCTGCAGGTTGCAAGTACAACCAAGTGAACAGCCACTTCCACTGCATCCGAGAGGGCTGCCAGTTCTCCTTCCTGCTCAAGCACCAAATGACATCCCATGCCAGGAAGCACATGAGAAGGATGCTGGGGAAGAACTTTGATCGTGTTCCTACTCAGGTAACTCCTTGTTGCTGAAGCTGTAGATCCACATGCAGTGTTGGCCCCTTTGGTTGCAGAGCTGCTGCAGTGCCAAGACGCTTGTACCCATACTCTAAGGGATGTGTGTCTGCACTGGGGGATGCTGCTGGGAACTGGGAGTACACCCAAGGTAGCTTTACCTGGCTGAACTTACACAAGATGAGTAAAGATGATGAAGAATAGATTGCAAAGCATTGCTTAGTGCAAACAGCTTTTCCTTGTAAATTATGTAGAAAAAAATTGAGAAGGATAACACTAAAATACTCATATTTACAACTTGCACTCTCTCCCAGCTCTTTCAGTATATACAATTGGCTCATTAAAATTAACGTGCTTAGGATGTGGAAGAATTGAACGTGCTGGTTAAAGCAAACATTTCCTGTTGCATCTAAAGAATTATTTGCTCCTTTCACCTAGGATGGGAGAAACACCAGTCTTGAAATTTCTCTTCCCCTATTGATGTGGATTTAGTTGGGGCATTCCCTGCCCTCTCTCAGGAAGCAGCAGAGTGACGCAGTTGCTGCTTTACTAACACGGAGAGCAACTGGCAGATTAGGTGTGTTTGTTTCCTGAAGAAATGGAAGAGTTTCAGCTGCAGCACTGAGCTGCTGCTCCAAAGGACAGCATCCCTGCCACCTCTCACTTATTCTTTAGTTGTTTTAAGCTTCCATTGACTTGGTAGATGAAACAAGTTGTCTTGTGACTGACCTGACGCTAAGAACATCATCTGGTATATGGAAAACAAAAGGGACCATCTGCAGAAGCAAGATGAGAACCCTCTTTCATTCCACAACATGGGAATGAGAGGTCCCTGTTAGTTATTAACTACTGTCAGTAAATGAACTGTTCAAGTCTAGTGCTGTTGGATTTAATGAGTTCACAGATGCCAAGGAACTGGTGTTGCTGCTGTGGCAGCTTTTGGTCTAAAATAAAAAGTTTAGGTACAAGAATCAAACTTAGGAAGATTAAACAGATAAATTTGTCTTCACTACTCTTCTAGCATATGCTGAGTCTAACCCTAAGAATTCTAGTGCACACTGGGCAGAAAATGCTGTGTTTGGCCTCCATCTTCTTTCACTGGCAATCCTGTGCCAGTTAGCAATGACAAATAGGAGCGGTGGCCTGAGCAATCCTGGGAGCACATAGCACTTGTTCTGACCTACTGCTGTGTCCAGCCCATGGAGCAGTGCAGCAAACTGAGGGTGAAACCACAGCTCCCGGCATGTGGCAAAGCTGACCAGATTGCTGGACTCCCACTGCCTTTTGAATTGAAATGAAACCCCCGGTTTCTGCCATGCCTTAGTGCTCTGTGGGCAGTTCATGGTGTGTTTGACCTGCCCATGGACCTGTCCAGGCCACTGCAGCTCCACGTGACCCCCCTACACGTGTGGCCCTGGTGTCAGTCCGTGTTCCCCGCTGCAGGGTCTCAGCACTGACACAACTCAGGCATGTTTCCAGTCTGACTGCAGCAGGACCTACACAGTGAGGGGGCAATGCCAGCATTAACACCTCCTCTTTGTGAACGCATCAGAATCCACACACCGGAATGCTGGTGCCAAGATTAACACTCCCAGCTCCCGAGTGCAGCACGATTCACACACCAGGACGCGCGTGCCAGCTTTAACGCTCTGAGCTCCTAGAGCAGGAGGATTCACGCTCCTGGCCCCAGTGCCATGGGTTCCCCTCACAAGCATGTGCCAGCTATCCCTCATGAACTGTGGCGGAGGGAGATAAACGTGCAGACAGATGGTTTTGGTCCTGCTATTTTGCTTTTGGTGTAAAAGTCCCTGTCTTGTTTTCCTGCTGCAGGTTATTGGCCACACTCCAAGAAATGAAAATCTCCCCCATGTGGGCAGCATGGCACCCAGCCCAGCCTCATCAGGAACCCCAGCTTCCTTTCAGGGACCCCCAAGCATGATGGACACTGAAACAGAAGAGTACATGGATTACACTGGCTGTAGCCCTGGGGGTATCTCCTCTGAATCTTCCAATATGGACCGCAGCTGCTCCAGCACTCCAGTGGGCAATGAAAGTACATCAGCAGGTAAGGGAGAAGGGTGTGTGTGAAATGGATCATCAGTTGCCTGCTCTCCTGGGAGATAAACTCATAAAAAGAGGCCAAGGGACAGTTGCACCTTAAAATACACACTGTGCCAACTTCAGTAGTGCCTCGCACTAACCCAGCTCTCTCCAGCACCTGAGAGAAGAGGTCCATCAAAATATACACCTCGAGCATCCAGGAACTTGCAGCATACCTTTTTCCTCCCGTGAAGAGAGGTTTTTATCCTGGGTCTTGGAGTTGGGTCTATTTTAATAGCTAATTAAATAAGAAAAAAAAAAGGACAAGTAGAAAAAAAGAGCCCCTTCTGTACTTGGCATTTCCTCTGGTACCTCTTTGTATTTCCTCAAGCAGCATCCGAAGTCAGGCATTTTCCTGTACTGGTGAAGTACAACAGCAGATATGGCATACACAGGGGATAAAACCTATCACATCTTCCGAAAGCAACATCTAAAAGCAGCTCACTGAGCTCCTTTACTCACCCAAAAGTTCTTGTTCCACTTCGTGCAGTTGCACAGCGGAGACCCCCTTCATCCCCTCTTTTGGGAAATAAGTTCCTGCCCTGTTAGCCAGGATCATGCAGAGCCATCTCCCCCTGCCCTGCATTACAGGGTCAGCTTGTCACGAGTCAGATACCTGGTAGGAATTCTGCCATCGTATAGTGATGACCAGGGATCTCTCAACTGTCCTTCCCAGGGTTAAATGGAATGTTGTGCATAGGCTGCCTCAGTTTGCTTTAATTCCGTACACATTTTCCTAGTTTTCTTTCCCACCCCAGACAAAGGCCACCACAGCACAGTGATGTTGTAGGAGCACTGCTGGATCGTGGCACTGGCTCCATGGCATTATGGCACCTCCAGAGGGTTCTGGTGGGGCAGTGGTTCCTGGTGCTCTCTTCTGTGTCAGTCGTGGCCCAAGTGCTAGGAAATGCCCCCCACTGCACTCTAGGGAGCAGCCCCACTCACCCCGAGTGCCGGAGCACCCTTACAGCTGTTAGTTGAAGCGGGCAGCAACCCTATGATGATTCGAGGACTGGAATGACCAAATGAATCCAGAATTCTTGCCTGAAAGCCTGTGTCTCTTCCCCATACCATAAAAGCCACCTTACCTCCTGCAGAGACAACTCTGCTCTTCCTGGTGCTGTCAATTCCTCACCTTCTGTTTCTTCTCTGTTGCGGTTCTGTTTCATACATTTGTGAATGTATTTTCCATTTTCATCATATTGCTTCTGCTCTTGGGTTCTCATTTCAGTTCTTTTGTTTCTTGTTTTGTTGTTTTTTGGTTTTTCTGGTTTTGTTTTGTTTTATTGTTTTTTTCTTGTCTTTTTTTTTCTTTTTTTCTGCTTTTTTTCTCTCCACATTCTCCAGGCTGCCTGGTTCCTTCTACTGCTACTGCTGCTGCCGATGATGCAACCCACACTGCACCACAACCTCCACCACCATCTCTGCCTCCATCTTTCTCACAAGCCCTGCTTAGGTCTCCCCTTCCCACCCTCCCCTATCTCTTCTCTCCATCTTGTCTCTCATACTCCTTGCTCAGTGCCACTCTGGGAGCCAGCAGAGGCATTGTCATGCCTGCCGCCAGCACCGCTGGGTTCTCGCCCATCATTGCCACTCCAACTCCAGTAAAAAGTGACGTTCCCTTAGTGCAGGATGCAGCAGGTAACACTTCTTTGCCTTCTCTCCGTGTCCTGTGCCCAGCTCCGTCCCCACTCACCCTGCCCATGTTTTTTCTCTGCACCTTTGGGTCGGTAGAGCAGCAAAGGTCACTCTGTGCCTTATCTAATGTTGTCCAAGGGCCCTTCCATGCCTGCTCCTTTTCCCTGCTGACACAGTAACCACGGCCGAGGGGAAACAAACCACAGCAAACCATTCACAGACATTTGGATGGATACCTGAGAGCAATTGCCACCAATTCCTAACCATGAGAAAAACCTAACAAAACCCTCAGTTAAAATGCATTTTCAGTGTCTTGGTAACCTCAAAGTGGCCACAGAGCAAACTTTTGCTCATGTGGCATTAATGGGACTTGGACTTCTTAGTTAGATCTTCCAGGCCACCCAAGCCAGTGCCTGCCATAGTGTGCAGCACACACCTCAGCAGGTGAATGTCTGATGAGGCACCCAGGTCCTGCATTTCAATTGATCTTGTAAACTTCATACGAAGCCACAAAATTCGGGGGTGCCTTCCCAGGACGAGGAGTGAAGTACAGGCAGTGTCACGTGATGACATCGTCAGACAGGTCGAGCTGTTTCTCACAGTCGTTATTTATATCTGCTCTAATCAGCTGCAGAAAATACAGATACATTTCAGTTTTAAGCTGCCATGATTCCCATGTGTGACTGAGATCAGAGATGTCTCAGGCTGGGGATTCTCATTCCATCTGGGAATGGTTTTTAGGGTGTGTCTCAGTTTTGGCTTCTTTTCCCAACTCCTAGCTCTTTTCTAGTTAATTAAGGACATCTTTGTGCTTAAAGTCCACACTTATGAGGCTTCTGGCAGCCTACAAATGCCCCAGTCGTTCTTCCTGCCAGTTTTAGTAATATGCAAATCCAAGGTCAGTGATTGGGAGTATGGCTGGAGGACCAACTTCACAGGTTTCCAACTCCAGTTCATAGGTTTTTCTCAAGGGACTTAGCAGGAGAAGGATCCTTGCCTTATCCAGAGGAGTGTGTGCCAATTAACAAAATGCACAAGAAACTCTGTCTTTGCTTCTTTTTTAACTGAACTGCATGCAGCCTGAAACATTTTAACCTTGTGCCGTGCTTCCTCTAATCAAATATTTTTAAGTGTCTTTTGTTTTTACCTTGGTATAGTTTGGTGAATGCTGACATTATTAGTGGTTGAAGAAATAAGCTTATGGAAAACACTTACCATTGAGATTTACTGGGGATCACATCCATTGAGGTTTGTAGTCTTCCACAGGGTGCAGGGACTGAGCGCTGGCAAAGGAGGAGAGTGCACCAAGGTGCCAGCTCTCTTCATTATGCCCTTACTCCAAAACTTCGCCTGTGCGAGAAAACAGAATTGGTTTTTAACTAAGGTTTTAAGCACATCTGTTCGAACTATTTTAAAAGCCGTGTAGATACAGAGTTTTAAACAGGTAAAATTTAAATTCTACTTATTTCCCATCCAGAGTCTGTCCTCTAAGATGGGTTATCCCATATTCCTGTCTGAAGACCGACAATATAAGCATTAATTAATTAATGCTAAGGGACCTGATGGTTTGGCTGTAATTTTATTGAAAGGAGTTAATCTGGACAGCAGTGACTGGTCCAGGCACCACTGCACTTACATGAATTGGCTGGGAGTGGAGAACTGGATTTTACAATACCAGATGTTTAGGGGGAGCAGAGAGTAAATTGGTCACAGATTCTGTAGTTAAGAGCCTGCCAATTTCAAATCTCCACTGACAGAAAGTTATTCTTTCACTGGTAGCTGGTTGAATCAGCCTTGGCGTGCAGTTTCCACCGTGTCACTCAGAGGGTCTCACCATGGATGATCTAAGCTGGTGTCCTGAGCCTGAGCACAAGAGCCATTAACAAATGGTGTAGAAAAACCTTCTGTTCTTTGCTTATCCCACAAACTGCACAGCCCAGCCGTGTGGGAGAGGAGGTTCCTGCCACCACTCCCATTGGCTGGTATGGGAAGTTTCCTCCAGTGGTCACCACCTTCTCTTGAAGGGTTGTCACTAAGAGGTCATCACCTGTAATACCTGTGCACCCGCCAGAAAGGAAGGAATTCTACACTGGTCAGACAGATGACTGTCCCTTCAGTCTCCCAGACAAGGATGCAGACTGCTCTGGGTTCTCGGGCCCAAGGCACTGTGTCTCACAAGTCGTGCCTCTTTTAAGAAGATGGCAGTTTCAGCAGGAAGAGAGGCAAAAAAAAAAGTGTGTGTTAGTTGCAAGCTATAATTTCTAATTACACTCACAGTTCTGCACCTGGTGAGAAATTCTTGCCTCCAACCTTGTCTATGCTTCATGTTGATACTGGAGATTGTGGGTTGATTCTGGAAACAGCAGGCAGAGAAGAAAAAAAGTTAATAGATACATTGAGGTCGAGTCCTTGATGTCAGTGTGATCCTAGGGGACATGAGCACTAGCCGGTTATGCTGGCCCTGTGAATCAAAGTGGAAGATACATGAGGGATCTTTATTTATACTAGGGGCATCGTGGAATTTTTGAGACCCGAGGGAATGCTGCAGAACTGGTATTTTCTCTCAGAGTCCACTGGCTAGTGATGATGAGAATTAGCCCCATTGAACATCTGTCCATCTGTCTTTCTAAGTGCACTCACTGTAATATGTAGGCTCATTACAGTGAAGGATGTTGCAGTCTCCTGGCCAAAGTCCATCCTNTTGCAGTTTTAATCACGCATGGGATCTTCCTTCACTTCCTGCCTGTCCTTGGCAATTGTAGTGTATTACAAGCGCCTGGATAGGGGAAAACTGCACGCGTACAAGCTTTTAGCACACAGCAACTCTTTTTACCACCCCAGTGCACTACAGTAACACACCTCAGTCCTTGGACTGGAACAAGCCAGCGCCTCTCTGTTAACATCTGATTTGAGGAAAACGGGGCTAGAGATTAGTTAGGCAGCAAGAGAAACTGGGAAAGTAGCAAATCAGAGAAGCAACAGTTAACGTTTGTACAAGACCAGGTTTGCCAGAGCAGCGATCAGAGACAAGGCAGAATATGCTGAAAATTGAGGAAGTGATGTCCAGCAGGCATCAGCTAGCCCACAGTCCTGGAGCTGAGGCTCACATAGAGCTCGAGGGATGAGCTGCAGGGTGGGAACAGTTGCAGCGTTGTGTCTTGGCAAATACAGAGCTTGCCAGGATGGCTGGGAGATGGAGAGACCTGGCTGTCAGCAACACCGCTCTGCGCTTTCTCTCCTCAGGGAACACCATCACTATGCCAACTGCCTCGGGGGCCAAAAAGCGTTTCTGGATTATTGAGGACATGTCTCCATTTGGCAAGCGCCGCAAGACTGCGTCCTCACGCAAGATGCTGGATGAAGGGATGATGCTGGAGGGATTTCGGCGCTATGACCTCTACGAGGACTGCAAGGACTCCAGCTGCCAGTTCTCCCTCAAGGTTACCCACTACCACTGCACACGAGAGAACTGTGGCTACAAGTTCTGCGGCCGTACCCACATGTATAAGCACGCCCAGCACCACGACCGTGTTGACAACCTAGTATTGGATGATTTCAAGCGCTTCAAGTCTTCACTGAGTTGTAACTTCCCAGACTGTCAGTTCTCTGGCAATAGCACACACTTCCACTGTCTGCGCTGCGGCTTCCGCTGCACTGACAGCACCAAGGTGACAGCCCACCGCAAGCACCACGGCAAGCAGGACGTCATCAGCGCCGCCGGCTTCTGCCAGTTCAGCTCCAGCGTGGACTGCGAGGTGCCTGACTGCAAGTACAAACTCAAATGCTCCCACTTCCACTGCACCTACCCTGGCTGCAAGCACACGGTGGTGGGGATGTCACAGATGGACTCGCACAAGCGCAAACACGAGAAGCAGGAGCGAGGGGAGCTGCCTGCCATCTCTCCCGGCCCCGAGGGCCTTGCCCACTCCACTCTTGAGTATGATATCCAGAACTCTTCCATCAACCTGGACAGTTCCCTCAACCTCAGCACTGACAACAACAGCTCCCTCTTCTTCCTGCAGAACGCGGCTGGCGTGGGCCTCAATGACTCCCTGGACCTCAGCAAGAAGCAGGCAGAAGTCCCCGAGGGCCCGTCCCCAAGCAGAGCCGGGGCCGCGCCGCAGGAGAGGAGCGCAGGGGCACCTGGCTCCGGTGATGTGGAGGACGAGGACGACTCTTCCCAAGAGGATGAAGAGGACGATGAGGAGGAGATGAATCTGAACACAGATTCTGAAGAATCGCTGCCAGACCCTGAAGGCCTGGCCACTAAAGAAGATGGAGAACCAGAGGAGGGTGCTTCTTCCACAGACCATGGCGATGCTTCCAGGCCACAGGGCGAGCCAGCCCTCACTCCAGCCCCAACTCCTGCCCCTGCTCCAGCTCCGGCTGCTGCCTCAGCCTCCACCATTGCTCCAGCAGCTTCTCCTTAATCTTAGAGACAACAACGGCAGTGGTTTGGTTTTTCTCTTACACAGAATTACTAAGAGGACCCCGTATGCGGCGAGAACAAAGATGGGGATGGCAAATGAAAAACGAACTCTGTGCCACAAATGAGAGAGAGGAAGGAAGGAAACCCCTGCTCCTCCCCATGCCCCATAAGAGATCGGTTCGCAGCAGGACTGGTGCTGCATCACTCCATTCTACAGATCCCGGAACAAGGGGGCGGGATGCAGCAAAAAATACCCTTTATATGGACATGAACCCTGAGGGTACCCGCTGCTTTTCCTTGCTCCCTGCATGGTGCGTGGGGCCTGTGCCCATCTGGGGACCCTTTTTTATGGGTGGGGCTCTATCCCCCCAGTTTTCTTTCTGGGTTTTATTTTTCCATGTTTTCAGTTGTACGATAATAATAATAATCTCCACTTCTTGGAGGGGGGTGGGTGGGAACAAGAGGTAATGAATTTTAGAAATATATATTTGTGTGTGTGTCTCTCTATATATAATGTAAACACACACACACATATATAAGATTAAAGGAATTGGTGTCACAAAGACAAGTAGCTCAGCTTTTGCCAGTGGGAAGGAGGGGGTGAGGAGTGTGCTCTCTCTCTCCACCCTTCCCCCTTCTTTCTCCAGCATTAAATGAATGGCATCAGACAGCCAGGGTGGGAGTGGGTATTTATTGTCACATAAATGAGGATGCATTAATGAATGAGCAGGGGTGGGAATGGGACACTCCTCTGTTCTTCCAGATCCTTTTTACTGTTAATGATAATAATTTTGAATGCTATTTATATTGTAAAACTTTCTCAGTCTACACTTTCTCTGTAGGACACCTCTCCTCATCCTTGCTGTTCTGACTGTAGGGATTTAGCCGAAGTAACCTGGGAAGAACACAGCAGGCATTTTAAAGGGTCTGTCACACTGGAGGACTGGGGTTACTCTGCCATCCAGTTCCATCTCATCCCAACCCCTAGGTGCTTCCTCTCTGCTGAGGGTGAGGCGTTTTTGTGGTGCTTCAGTATCCCCATCTCAGGAGGCTGTGAGCTGCCCCTGTCCGATGGTGCAGCACAGGGAGCACCAAGCTTGCACAGCAGCGTCCTGGGCACTAAAGCAGCCTTGAGAACGTGCCCTGCTCTGCCCCAGGCAGCCAGACCGGGACAGGTCCCAGTCCCCAGGCCCTGGTCCCCAGCCCTGCACTGCAGACACGCCAGTCTGTGATGGACACGGATCTCGGGTGACTCTGGCAGCGCTGCCCAGGGAGGAGAAGGCGGGACACGCTCTGAGCCCACGGTGGGGTGTCCTGCTCAGCTCTGGGGTGGGGAGGGGGACACCCCTGTTCTGCAGCAGGACCCACTGCCTAGTCCTGGGTTTTGCACCCCCTGCTGCACCCTCACAGCCCAGAGACCCCGGCGCTGGGGAGGTGCCACCTGAGAACTGCTGCAGGTCTGGGCCATCCTGACGTGTTCTGACAAGCAGGGCTGAGGGCTTGGGCCCTGCATAAGCAAATGCAACCACGCTGTGGTGAGACCTGCCACCTCCAGCAGCTTGGGCTTTTCCCTGGTTCCAGGCTCTTCCCTGCTATCTTTTCCTGGCCTGGTCTGGGCACACACACTACAGGACACTGTCCCAGACTCTGGCAGGTGAGACAGTAGCTGTTTGACCCCAAATCCTTGCCTGAGCCTGAAAGGGCTTGTCTACACACACCAGGGCACCAGAAAGACTAGTATGAATTAATTCTGATAGTTATTTTGGTGCCAGTTTTAAAGTATACCAGATTAGTCCGAGCTTTGTCCTTTTTAAAAAAAAACCAAAACTTTTTTCTAATACCATGCAGGCACCCTCTCCCCTCCTCAGCTCCATGAGCACTTCAGCTCTAAGGGATTTGTTTTCACCCTGAACAGATAAAGGCCTCAAGAAGTTTAGGTTGCTTCTTTTTTTTTTTTTTTTTTTTTTTTCCAGTTATTTCCCTAAGGAACTGGTGCAGATCAGGTCTGATTTATAAACAAGCAGCTCAGCTGTGTAAATGTGGGGACAGAATGTTCAGCTAATGTTTCAAAAGGAAAGGAAAAAAAAAAAGTTGTACAGTATTTTTCCTGTAAAGGTTATTACTATATATAGAACAAAAGAGAAACCACCAATGCCAAGGGGTGGAGGGGGAGGTGTCACCTGCCTTCTGGATAGCCCTTACATATGGTTAATTGTGTGCAATTTTTTTTCTCCTTTTTTTTTCTCTCTCTATTTCCCCCCCCCCCC
>VZTF01007037.1:561024-642709 GCA_013397755.1 Cnemophilus loriae | reverse complement strand
TTCTCTCTTTCGATGTAGTGTATGTTTGTAGGGGTGGCAGGGGAGGGGGGGCCTTAATGCTGTGGTTTGAGGCTGACTTCACACTCCCAGCACTGACCGGACCTGCACGATTCCGAACTCTAACTTGAATTTTGTAGAGATGAAACAAATGAAAACAAATGAAATATTATTACTAGTTTGTAGTTTATTTAATTCTTTGGAGTTCTTTTCCTCTATCAGCTATTTGTGTGGCTTTTATTTTTATAGGGGGTTTTTTTGTTTGTTTGTTTTTGTTTTGTTTGGTATATCCCCTGCCCTCAGCTGTGTGTTTCCTAGCACAATCTCATTCTTGAATAGAATGAAGCTCACGTTCCTGGGGCAGAGTGATGGAATGATGCCCTGGAATTTCTCAAAATGGGATGGGGCAAAAAAGATTTTACTTTACTAGCATTTGCTGCAGGTTCTGTACTTGTACATTTTCCCCGTGTTCAGCTACTTAGATAGTATGGTGATGGGCTCCAGGAGGAATCCTTAGATTAACACAAGCCACGTCTTGCAAAGCAGATGTGATTATTTTGTACCGCCAAAATCAACAGGATCTCTGTCACTGACTGCGGGAGCAGGACCAAGCCCTCCTGGGAGCGTGTCCTGCCTGAGCACACGGAGCTGGTGCCAGGGGCAACCAGAGGGCTTCCTCGGGCCACTCGTGTCCCCGTGGGATGGACAGGTCATGTCCCTGCTCTCGGGAGCTGGGAACCTGCGCTGTGACACAGTGTTTTACCTCTCCCCTGTCACATCTCACCAGACTCCACGGACCGAGTCACTGCACAACAGTGGGGAAAGCAGAAGTGTGTGGAGGGAGGGGCGAGAGATGTCCAGTGGCTCTGGCAGTGCTGGACGGGACGCCCCATCCCCGGAGTGGCCGGAGGCAGGAGCGGCCGGTGCCCCTGCACCAGGGCCCGCCTGGATGGGGCCCTGTGTCCCTCGTCCCGCGGGGCTGAGTGTGCCAGAAGGGCCCATGTTTATCTATGCACACCATTTTCTCCCCCAAGGCACCCTACTTCTCCCTAACATCTCAGCCCTTCCCCCAAACTTATGTCACCTCTTCTTGAGGAGTTGGCGCAGGGAATGAGAGTTCTTTCCCAACAGGCTACTGCTAAAGCTGACCCCTGAGCAGGGCCTGACCCACACAGAGGGTCAGGGGCCCTGGCAGGACAGTGGCCACCCGGCCGGCCTGACCCCGTCCTTCTCCCAGTCCTGTTCCCGTAACTCTTACACTGTCTCTGTTCGCAACAACAACAAAAGAAAGTTGAACCCGACTTTTTATTCTGCCATGTTCAGGCTTTAATTCAGCAAAACCCTTAAGCAGATGACTCTGAGTGGGCCCAGGTTTAAGCCCGAGCTTAAGTGCTTTTCTGAACAAGGGCCTCAACAGCCCAACGACCCCATCAGAGCAGGTGGTTTGTCATTCCGAGCGCTCATATCAGTGGGACTGTCTAAAGATGACCAGAGAAAGAGAGGGAGATTCAACTGGCTCTATAAGGAGAGGAAAGAGGAGAGAGGAAATGGAACTATTTTGTCCAAAACAAGATAAAAACCAAACAAAATAAACCTTGAGATGGACCCTCCTGATTCTGCTACCATTCACTGCTGAAGAGCAAAATAATTAAATAAAAACTATTGACTAGATTGTTCATTCTAGCCACAAACTCAACTGGATTAAAGTCTGCGTGGAAGGAATTTTGTAAAGAAAAAAAATTTCAAAAAAATTTTCCAATGTAGCAAAAAAAAAAAACAAACAACTTTAAAAAACAAAAATAAAAAAAAAAAAGACAATGAGGGAGGATTCTAGCCTTTTGTAATATCCATATTGCACACTAGGACTATAAGCCATTGCTAGCTCATTTTGAATTTTAAATGTGTAATTTTATTTTGTTTTGTTGTTGTTTTTTTTCTTTCCATGGGGGAGGGGGGGAAATAAATGCTTGAACCACCAATGCTCTTTTTAATGTTTTATAAATATGTATGTGTATATATATAAATATAAAAATAATATGTATGCACATATATATGTGTGTGTGTATATATCTATATGTATATACATATATATAGATATATAGATATATATATAGGTTTTGAGACAAAAATGCAGAAAGTGAAAAAAAACACCCTAAACAGGATGGTGTGCTCTGATTTACTTGAATCTGGTCTCTTCAGCACCTGCGTTATTAAGAACTGAATATTTTTCCACTTGAATTTAGTGCTATTAGAAATTTAATATATGTGTTTTATTTATTTGATTTTTTTTTGCATGACTGATGCAAGGTTTGACATTTTCACTCAATAAAAACTGGAAAAAAAACCCCAAAGTTTTAAGTGATCAAGTTGTCTTCTTGCTTGAGGAGGTCGTTTATGTTTGTAAGCGTTTGGAGCAGGTGGGGTGTTTGGAAACCCCTGCAGCCACTGAACAGTCACTGCTGCAGCTCCAGTTCTCTGGTGGGAGATGGAGTAGGAACAGAATTCTCTCTGCATGGACTCTGGCATTGAGGTTTCCCAGCAGCCCTGATTGTATTTCACCTGATTGTGGTTCACCTGGTTGTATTTGCCACCTGCAGACACAAAAACCATTTTACGTCGCACATGAAGGTACCGAGAGGGAGCGGGACCAGAGGGGAGATGAGCGGACAGGACAAGGCTGCTGTCCATGTGGATTTCTGATGGACTGGACATTATCATCTTCAGGAACAGTCATGGGTTATTCAGGAACAGTCTTGAATGAAAAAAAACCAAACCCACTATCTACTGCTGCTGCAGTGCCCTGGAAGTGCAACTGGTTCTGCACCAGCAGCAGGGATTTGCATGGTGCCTGTGCTGCTGAAGTGCTGTTGGGCATGCAGGGCCAAGAAATGTCAAATGTTCTTGTTTTACCCAGAGAACACCCTTCCCATGTGGCTCTTCCCCAACCACATGGAAGCAGCTGGGTCTTTGTGCCTCCCTGCCATCGCCAGAGAACCCAGGAGCAGCAAAGCAGCGCCTGCCAAGCCTGATGCATTGGCAGCAGCTGCCTCCTTATTAGCAGAGAGGATTAGACTCCTCTCTCTTTCAAAGCCCCCTCGTTGCTCTGCTGCAGCTCCCAGCCATCCTGTTTTCATATGTCATTATCTGAACATGCTCCTAATCCAACTTTGGAGCCCAGAGGTTTGTTCTCACTGGAGCTCTGCCCACAGCACACGGAATATTTAAATGGCCTTGTTTCCAGGTGGGGACAGAGGACATGAACAACACAATTCATTGCTGGAAAGCTTTTGCTGGAACTTGCCTTTTCTCAGTGGGACTCTTGACTGGACTCCATAAAAGAATGACTAAGTTGTGGGAAAAGCTGCAAGTTGAACAAATCTAAATCTCACTATTGCATTCGTTCCAAGCACTTGCAGGTGGTGACAGTGCAGTCTTGCATCCACAGTCCTTCACCCAGAGCATCTGTACCCACACCTCTGCACCCACAGCCCTGCACCCACTGTCCCTGCACTTGGTGAGCCCTGGGAAGCAGCAGACACCAGGCAAGGTCGCTTGTTCTAATATCAAGACAAAAACTGGGCAGTTGCTGCTGCTACTGTACTTTGATACCTCAAGCGTATCCCTGTAATAGCCTCTGAGTCCTCTGTGGCAGACGCTGTCACATGGAAATCCAACACTCAGGCTCCAGCCCTCGCCTTTTGGGTCTCTGCTGTCTTGAACAGATTCCACCAGTACCTGAAAGCTGACAAAACCTACAAATCCTACCTACATAAAACAATTCCTACCAAACAGGTGAGGGCAAAGAGGGAAAAAAGGCACTGAGCATTTGTAGGTACAGGAGGTGCTGGAAGTCCTTCATGATGACAAGTCCTTCATGCCAGCCCTGGGGCAAGAAGTGGGCTCACTGGAGTCCCTCAGACACATCGTCCCTCACAAGGGTCAGGCATTGCTCAGAAGCTGGGAACATGGTCCATCCTGAGGCAGATCCTTTCATCTTCCCGGAGCAAGGCAGGGTGTCCTGGCCCCAGTCCTGCTCTTGCCCGTGAAGTGCCTCAGGCCCATCCTAGCTGAGGAAGGGTGGCCAACGGAGGCAGCTGCCCTTCTTCCTTTTGCTCTTTTTTGGCAGGAAAAGTCTTAAACAAACAAATGAAGAAACACTGAGGATTTAAGTAAACAGCTGAAGATTTATCTGACAGGCAGAGAGAGCTGTTCCCTGCCCCCTTCCCCCCCTTCCCCTTGCCCCCCTTCCCACAGGGCAGTGGAGACCAGCAGCCCCTGCCCCGAGCCCCTGCTGTTGCCAGCAGCCCCGCAGACCCTCTCTGGGATCCCAGGACACGGCCAAGCTCTGCCTGAATGCCAGAGCCCTGCAACTGACACACTGAACTGGACACAACTGAGACACTTAGTCTGTGGCCAGAGCCGGTCAGATATAGCCCTCGGAGGGAAGCAAGGGTCTCCAATTCAGTGGCCAGCCACTATCCCTGCAAGCCACGTCTTGGGAGGAGCCAGTTGTGCCCACAAGATAGCAGAGGTCCAGCTCTGGCCTGCGGCTGGAGGCACTGAAGCTCCTTGCTGTGCCCAGGCCACTTCCACAGCCTCTGTGCAGAGGGTCCCCCGGGGCTGGCACAGCTGCAGCCCCTCCACATCCCCTCCACACAGCACAAGGGGCTCACCCGCTGCCAGGGGCATCCATTCCCCATCTTCCCACTAGTTTACACAGATTAGCAGGTTCTGCCTGCAGTTTTTAGAGTTGGGGGAAAACAGGAGGCAAGAAAAAGATGCACTAGTGGGATATTCCAAATCCAGGCTGCACCAGGCTTGTTCTGGCAAACAGAAGAGTCTGTGAAGCAAGAGGGAGCCCCAAGCTCCATCTCACACCCAAAACCTACCACTGCTGCCATGGAAGAGTTGGTATTACTGCAAAAAAGCAGGCAGGTAAGCAGGCAAACAGGCACGCAGAGATGGGACCTGCTGCTGACAGGGTAAGGGCACAGAAAGCAAGGAATAATTCATCTACACAGGAAAGCTGCAGCATTTAGCACCCAGTCCTTGGTGCACGCACAAAGTTGAAACTGCTTAAGTAAAGCAAATCTGCTCAAAGAGACCGAAGAATGTCCACCCCAGAATTTGCTCTGGTTTAATTAAATCAGTTAAATAAATTAATTTTAGACAGGTGTTACTTTAGCTGCGCACACACACAAAACATCAGTCGTAGCTATAGAAGCAGAGGTATGAAGTTGGAAGCAGTCTGTGAAGTGTTAGAAAGGAGAGCACGAGGAGGTAGACTTGAGGGAAGGTGAAAAACCAACCAGGACGCTGCACAGAACAGCCTTGCCAAGCACAGGGACCGAGACACAGGCGAGCAGCCTGGCAAAGTGACAGGCATAGAAAGAAAAATAGGCAACAAATCAGCCAGTTGTACTTCTCGATCCTCTGAATCAGCCCTACCCAGCCAATCACCTTCTCACACAGGAGACACAGTCCTAAAGAAAAGCAAGTATTTTACCTAAACCAGAAAAAAATAGTGTCACCCTCCTATTCTTCTTCAGGCTGTTCTTGCAGCCAGCATCATAAAACATCTCTCATTATTTGCACAAACATACAAGAAACAAAATAAAATCCTGAAGGATGAATTCCTTCAGCAGTTGCAGAAAAGGAGGGCTTGGTACAAAAACAGGGTGTTGTTCTAGAAGGCTCCATACTGTAAGTAATCCCTGAGCAGTCTTTGCAAAGCATTTGGGGAGATTTTTAGCCTGAAAGACACTTTACAGAAATAAATTGTAATTGAGTTTTAATAATCTTCCCCTTTTCAAGAAAGGGCCTGACAGATGCTGCCTAGTGCTCACTTCTGCCCCATTTCAAATATTTTTACCTTATTTGGATGAAATATATTATTTTTCTAAAGAAAGGAGGTTGGGTTTTGCTTTTTTTTTTCCAAAGAGATGGTTTTCCCTTCGTCCAGCTGGTGCCTTTATTAGGTTAGTGCTTGCTCCCTTTTGGGGATGGGATTGTTTTTTCCCTGATCTGGGACAGACCATGCCAGCCCCTCAGTCTAAAAGTGTGCAGCTTGTACTGCACAGCAAGTGGAAAAGTCAGGCCTGATCTCCATCTTCCCTCTTCCCTGATACCCCAAAACTCATTTTAAGTACATTTCCATTTTTTAACATTCTTTTTAAGAGCGTAAGAAGTGGTGAGAGCTGCCCTTTCACCAGCATAATACGTGGACACAGCGCCAAAGGTGCCTATCCAGGCTGACCCCTGAGGAAACAGCATAGTCTGGGGATAGGACAATAAAAGGGAAAACAGGAAAAGAACTTGTGACTCATGACTGTACCTGCTGGTTAGAAGGTCTGGCTTCTTCCAAATTCTCTGCTGGTGGGTTGGATCTCTTCAACAAAATACACAAACACCCCACCAATGGCCAGAGGCAAAGAGTTACATGTTTTGAGAAACAATGGCCTTGATGGAGTTTTCTGGGATTCATCAGGTTGGAGAAAAGAAAAACTTTAGATCTGGTATAACATACAGAAAACCTAGAGAATTAGTAAAGGTAGTAAGAAAGAAAAACTAATGGACAGAAAAGCGCAGTTAAAGAAAACTGCCTTTTACTCTGCACCAGAAATCCTGAGGTAAATGAATGGAACACTAGCAACATGGAGGAAAAGGGGGGAAAAATGAACCCACAGGGATGCTTGTACTGTAAACCCTGTAAGTCACTCTGCAAGGCACATACCTCAGCAACATATTTTCCAGATTTCACCAACTGCTGTTGTCCAGGCACTTTCTATTTTCAAAACCTTCTATGTATATAAAATGTATACAGGCAGGACAATACTTTTTCATCACATCCCTGTGTTGTTGTGTTTTCTTTCCACAAGGATTCTTGGCTTGGAGAAATGAAAAGTGTCATCTCTTAAGAAAAGCACTTTCTTTTAAACACTTTCAAATTTACCCTGTTTTAGCTAAACGTGACGTTCTTTGTGAACGTTAAACAGTGGAGAGAGAGAGAGACTGAGAGGGAGAGAGAGAGACACACACACACTCACTCACTCCTGGGGAAGATATTCGTCCATTTAAGGCATGAGAAATCATCACATTCAGCAGCAGGTCTAAATACAGTAATACG
The DNA here is from genome assembly GCA_013397755.1 of Cnemophilus loriae. Lineage (NCBI taxonomy): Eukaryota > Metazoa > Chordata > Aves > Passeriformes > Corvidae > Cnemophilus > Cnemophilus loriae. Next base: position 635,586 of record VZTF01007037.1, on the reverse strand, counting down.
AAGGTCCCTTTCGCTCCCCCGAGCAGGAAAATGTCACTGTGTACCAGACACCCAAATACTTGGGAATCAAGTAAATCCCTCATTTTTCAGAAGGGAGCCAAATCCTTCTGTTGAACAATGATGGAACTGTAGCAGCTACAATTTACTTGCTGCACACCATCTCCTTCGGTGGCTTCTGGACTGGGATGGCAGGGTTAGAGCAGTCATGGGATCCAGCACAGCATTCCCTCCTGGAGATAAGACTGAGGGGCCATGGGATATCTCACACGCTCCCTTCAGCACCTCCTGCTGCTGGTGGAAGGAGCAGGATGCAGCATTATTCCACACCCTGCAGAGCCTCCTGCTGGGAGCAGAGGCACAGAATAACTGCACTGCACTCACCGGGGGTACATCCATCCCAGCCCCCGCACCATCGGAAACCACGCAGCATCACCACGCTCTTGCATCTATTTGTGGTGTACCTTACACTGCACCTACACCACTGCCTCCTGCTGATACCGCCCACGACTGGAGCAGTCAGAAAACAAACCACAAATGTCCTTTGGAAAACATTTTAAAAGGGCCAGATTTCTGTAATCATCCCTTTTCCCCTCCCTTGACCACCCTACATGCATATTTCTCCCCAAAATAAGAGCCACAGTAATCCAGTAATAGCCTGGTGTTAAATAGTGGTAACTCATATTTATTACAATTATATACAATCATATTTTATATTTGAAATCTATACATGATCACACAGACGAGCACACTTGCTTGGTGAGGACAGTGAGACTCAGTTGTTACAAGAATTGCTCTGCCAAGATGCTCTGATGCAGTGAATAGTATCGGACACCACCGTTTTACCAGCTGCAAACACAATGCTGCAAATGAGAGGTTTCAAAATTCACTGGTTTGTATATGGCCCAACAGGGCAAAAAAAGGCTGGACTGGGCAAGAATGGCCCATGGTTAAACCTCAGAGCTGGAGCTGTTCTCTCTGCTAGAGAGACTGCTTTGCTGAAGCAGGTGCCTGTCACTGGAGAGGTACCATTTATGATCATCTTTCTTCTCATTTAGGGAGAAAAAAAGGCTAAAAACCATTGCAAATATTCAGAATTTACCAACTATTTCAGCATCTGATTTCACTCCATTTGTTCATTGAGTCATTCATTCAGGGCAGCTATAAATAAAATATAAGATGTCAAAAACTGATGTGAGCTCCTTGTCTTTGGAGGAGGAAGGGTAATAACTGGGATGAGTGGATTCAACTTCTTCTAAACCCTTTTACTGGGGAGCAATCATCAACAAAGCCACCTGTTCTCATGGGTTTTACTGTGGCCATGACACCTGGACTTGGTCCCTACCAACAGGCCACTCATGAATTTAAGCATGTGGGGTGGAAATAGCGTTCTTTGGACCCCACAGAAATTTAGTGTTTTTACATGCTAGGTAGTTTCAGGAATTTGAGGCTTGGCATAAGGCTTGGAAGAGCCAAGACTGAGATCTGGTGAGGAATTTGAGGTTGTGTTAAAATTTTTTTTTTTTTTTTTTTTTTTTTTTTTTTTTTTTTTTTTTTTGCAACAGAGTATTAAGTAGTTTGAGAAATAAAACAGGGTTATCTTGGGAACCAGAGAACTAGTTTGGGCCTTATGTGGGATTAAAGGCCTGTGAAATCAAGGAGCTCAGGACAGACGGGTTTCTGAAACTGGACAGAAGGGCTCTGGGATGCAGCAAGAGGCCGACTGCTTCTGTAAGAGGGCGTATTCTGTAGCTGTGGTGCATGGTAAGGCGATCAGTCTGCCAGCCTAGCAGTGGCCCCAGCTCACAGGAAGAAGGGCTGGGAGGAGAGAAGAAGCCACTGCAAGACGGCAAAGCCCTGTGGTGAAACAGGGCAATCATGTTGTTCACCGAGCAATCATGACCTTGCTCAAGGTCAGTCAAGGGAGAATCACTGGAGGGAATGGTAGCTTTTCTCTCCACAAAATGGGAGAGGCACTGGGGACAGTGCAGCAGGCTGGGGAAGATGTGCAGCAGCAGTAGCAGCAGCAGCAACCAGGGTGTCTTAGTCAATCTCATTCTCATTGCTGGCCCCCTCAGGTCTTCGTAGCTTTTCCACCTGCTCATTAATCTGACCATCCCCTCCTCGCCGGTCCTCAGTCTGGACACCCAGACATTCCTCCTCATCCACATGGCTAACATCATCATCCTCATCGTCCTCTTCCTCCTCGTCATTCCTTTTGGTTTCCCGTTTCTCCTCCTCACCCTGCACCTCCATGCGCACCTGGCTTGTGACATCGATGACGGCCTTGGTGGCCTCCTCTGTGTTGAGCAGGTGGCAGCTGACCTTGGAGCCCTCGGGGCTGTGGTTCTCCTTCACCGGGGAGGACGTGGTCGACTCGTTGCTGACCGGTGAGATGTCACTGCTGCTGTTGTGGTTGGCAATAGCAGGGTTGGAGGGTGAGCTTGGCTTCACTGGGATCTGCCATGACGGGATCTTAGGAGCCGAAGGGGAGGGAGGGAACTGCCTCCTTGGGGAGGAGAAGAGGGGAAGAAAAGGAAAGAAAGGGGCTTTTATTATAAATACTGAGGGGTTATCATTAGAGAGAATGGTATTTGCACTAGGGAAGTCATGTAAAGCAAGACTGAAACTGCAAGTCTCTTTGCCATAAATGAGCAAAACCAAGGCCACTTCTCCAGAGAGATTCTCAAAGAGCTTTACAAGCACCCAGCAATTGAGCCTGTACACAAGGAAAATATCCCAGCTAGGCAGTCTGAAGCACTAAAATGATCCGATTTGGCCAATTTCACAAAGTAAGCTAGCACTCAGGAATGCTGCCTGTGAAAAGAAATGGGTGTCCCTTTAAAAGACAATCACTAATTAATTGGTACAGAAAATTCCCACTGGAGCAAGAAGTCAGACACACCAGGTGCCTGAGCCAGGGATTTCACCACCTGGCTCTCACCTCACTGTGATACACCACTATTGCATTCTGGTTCATTGCAATCCAGAGCCTTTCTCCCAGTCCCAGCATGCACTTTACATGTTTGGGCCAGGCCCTGGCTGCCACAAACTGGTTCAGCTCCTCTGACTTGAATGGAGTCATACCAGCTCACACCAGCTGGAAAGCTGGCCCCGAGTCCTTTCCAGGTGCATTTTAAGGATATAATAGTAGCAGGCTAATGCCCAGTACTAACAGGAGATTCCAAGTGCCAAACAGGACAAATATAAGTGCAACGGGAGAACTGGTGCCTTCAGTCATCCATCATGAAGGGCAAAGCATAAAAGCATGTCTGATGTAGTACTCCCATGCATCCTTGCCTGTGTATGTGAAAAGTGGGAGTATGAAGAGGTGTCAGATGAAGGTCTGCAAAGGCTGTGTGCTAGGGGGTCCTCACGCCCCAGGGGAGCTGGCAAGTGCCACCAACAAGAGCAGAGCAGAGGAAAGCTGGCTGCTCTCCTGCACCGAGTGCTCACCCTCGGCATTGCCTTCTCCTAGACTGAAGTGGGAACAGGAGCTGCTCTCACCTCCCTCCTGCTGCTGCCACCAGCAGCCACTGCAGAACTGGGCTTAGCTCACCCCATCCCTTGTGTGTGCAGCACGCTGATGTCTGCGCTATTCAGCAACTATCATAAACACAACCAGCTAATTCAATCTGGAGACAATCACAGAATATTCTGAATTGGAAGGGACCCCCAAGGACCACTGAGTCCAACTCTTAACTGAACGGCCCATACAGAGCTTGAACCCACAACCTTGGCATTATTAGCACCATGCTCCAGGCAACTGAGCTAATCTCAGTGGTTTTCTTGGCTCCAGTGCTGCTGCTGCTTCCTCATTGCAGAAACATTTGTCTTTTTATTTATCCTGGTTATGCCCTGACCATGCGCAAGGCAGCTGAACTGCACCCAGAAGTGACTTTCTAAAACAGAACACAGGTGCAGATGCAGTCAATTCCTCAAACTAGGTGAGAGGCATCCTGACTGTGGGGGGAAAGTGCAAGCAAAAAGGAAAAATCTTATCAATTCCCTAAAGCGCTCTGTGATTTAAGGCCAGTTTGAAAAGCATTTTGAGACCTGCAAATAGTAATAGTGGAGTGCAAAATGGTATTATTAAACTAGCAGTAACAGGATATAGAGGTGGTTCCTGTTGGAAATGCCTTTCCTCTCCGTGATTGAGGGAATCCCAGAAAGTAGCCCTTTCCCCACAAGCAGTCTGCTCACATATTCCATCCATACCGGTTCAGGAGAAGTCCTTTTAAGGAGTAGATCTCAGATTTCAATTCATTAATATTCTGTGACTCCAGAATCCAATTGGTGGAAGTTGTGGCCTAGAACATGAAAAACAGGACATAAAGATCAATGTCTGAACTGGAAGATAATTCACCAATGTCACTTTTTCCTATGTTGTTCTTCTGCTCCCATCTGGGAATTTCGAGTCTTGTGGATAACATACATGCTCCTGAACAGCAGTGGGAGTTGCACTCAATCAGGTCCTTTACTCCTTCTTGTGACTGAGCTTAGCTGAGGCAACAGATTCGAATATTATGTATTAGCAACTGTTTTAAAATCATTTGCTCATTTCTCCTAAATCATGAAAGAAACAATCAATTATCTGCCCTCTGTGGTGTTTAGAGGTGCGCTGATAAATACATACTTGAAAGTTGCAAAAATTTTCCGTACTTGATCTGAAGAATTAGATCTATGCTTGAGTTAAGAGGTTGTATCTCCAGAAGTAGCTGGACTAGGCACTGTCTCTTGGATATTTCAAGGCAATGAATGCAGTTTTGTGGGGAAAGATGGTAAGTAACTCATGGAAGCCTGGGACAGCTGCTGTCAGCATTGCATCAGAATTGCCATGGGATATCAGGCAGAAATTAGAAAAAGTAACTGAGGATAACATGCTGCAGACAATACTTTTGGCACTCTTATCCCTTTTGGGAACTTGAGAAATGGAAGTTTTCTAAACACAGATCATGGTCTGTGGTTATCCCATCCTTTTGCTCCAGTAATTCCTGTAGCCATGAGACCAAAGAATACTCATGCCTGGCAAGCCCCACAGTAATTTCTGCTAAAAGCCATTAGGAATGCACACACTGGTGAGTATCACTGCAGAGACAGTTCTAATAAATTCCCCACCAAAGGAAGCCAGAACTGGAATAACACAAAACTCCTCCTCAGCAGTTCCCACTAGACGTAGCCAGAACTGCTTGTTCCTACTTACTCTTAAACAGACTTGAGCTACTGCTGAGTAACCCTGCAGCCAGCACTGCTCACAGTGACTTCTGGGCTTCAAACCCAAAGAGCTGGGAGAGGCTCGGGCTGTAGTAGCTGTGTTATACACAGATGCGTTCCCTCAGGATTCACACTCCCAGCCCTCAGACAGCAAAAATCCAGGAGCCACTGTTCTGGCTTTCTAAGACCTTGAAAGCTACAGCAGCACATTAACAAGGGAGTGATTTCCACTCACTGGCCTGCAAAGGACTCAAATTTCCAAAACACATATGGTGCCAGATGCCTAGGATTTAGAAATAAAATCTGACATCTGGGGCTTTTTAGCCAGTCTCTTTAAAAACAGTTGTAGAAAATTCAAGCCTTGAATTTTTATGTACGTTTTTTAATTACTTAAAGTCCCTCTTTTTAATTTTTTACAGCATGCCAGTAGGAGTTTGAAAAGCAGATATAAAAACTTACATTACAGCTGAGAAAACACAGCTTTTTTTCTTTGGTTTGTGGGGTTGCCCAAGTTTTTCTTTGTACACATGAGGTTTACATATCATAACAATGTGTGCTACCATTTCAGTGCAGGGGGTAGAGTGGGGAGAAGGAAAACTTCTTCAAGACTCTCTAAACCACCAAGACTTACGGCCTTTTTCCTTCTTAAAGCTCAACATGTGTTCTTAATCTTAACACTTAAGACCTGAAAACAGTTTTCCAATTTCCGGACTGGCTCCAGGCCACTGTCAGGCCACAGTTCCCAAGGAAAATTGAAGCAGAGTGTTGTGACCATAAACTGGCTTTCATGGTTGCGTTTACAGCTGTGCCACTGAGGGATTCCTCCTGTAGAGTGTGCACAGCACAGAGTCAGCTGTGGCCCACCAGTTACACACCGCCAAAGGATCTGCATGAGATTAAAGTATGCTAAGGGGAGAAGACAACTGTTCCTGCTACAGGTAAAGGGCTGTAACATTGCCTAAAGGATTTCACAGGAAGATCTCCCTGTACAGAGAACACCACAAGATAACTGTGAACAATCTTGGCCTTGAACAATCCCAAGTTTGTGAGTCAAAGGAAGACTTCATCTCCATGTGACTGCTTCACATTCACCCAACCTCACATGTCAACACTTACTGGCTGATAGAATGCTTGAGCCAGTGGTTGCAAAGTACTTTGGAGTAAAGCACTAATTCTCATTGCCAGAAAGAAAATCAATTTTGGTTAGAAGTGGTTACTCTATTTACACATATAAGAACACAAACTAGTCAGAATTGATGGTTTTATTGCCAAGGTCAAGTCAAGAGTCAAGGGGAATGGGTCACTGTGTGTCATTAACAGGGTTGTAATGGGGCCACCTGGTACACTCAGCTGACCAAAACCATTGAAACAAGAACCCAAATAGTAAGAATGTTTGTCCATTACCTGGATCTGAACAAGTGACTTAAATACAGTCCTTCAAGTGTATGCTTGGCTGAACAGGATGTACAGAGTACAGGAGAAATACAAACATGTAAAATTACATATTACATACACAAAAAAAATTCTCAGCACGACTGGTCTTTGCCTCTTTTGGTCAGTGGACTAACTCCACCATAATTTCATCTCAAATGCAGCACAGAAGGTACAGAGCTGAGAACAGGTCTGAGGCCTCAGACACACGAGCTTCATCCAAAACTACACAGTAAAGCCCTCTTCAAAATCAGATGTATTTCAGTGAGTACCCAACTCATATCCAGTGCTCTAATCACACCACCCATGAAGAAGTCAGATGCAGAGAAACTGGTTGGGGATATGGCAGAGCTGATGGCCGGGTTGTGAACCCAATAGGTGCTTTCCATGTGCCCACAAAAGAAGCCATGCATGCTCCAAAACTGATGATGCTCTAAAGGTGAAGAGTTGGAAGTTGGTACCTTAGAAGCAGCCAGTTCTTGGGTGAGCTCTTGGATTTTCTGTTGCTGTTGCATTAGCAGCTCCTGGACAGCTGCTAAGGTTGTCTGTAACTGAGTCACTGTAAGGGAAAAAGCAGAAGAGTTAAACTGAGATACATCCACATATACACACTCACCCACGCCTTTCCTGCTGTCTAGCTACAAAGATGCCTCTATTCCTACTATATTTAATTTATCTATGCCCGCCTGCTCACTTTAATCCATATGATTTATTTGCACTATGGGTAATCTACCTGCACTGCATCTAACCTCCAGTATTTCTAGTTTATCTTTCCATTGTATAGATGTCTATAGCCCACAGTATATCCGTCTAAAACCTCTCCCTTTTAATTATATTGGTTTATGATTTGTACATCTCCCTGAACTTACACAATGTTTGTATCATTTATCTATCTCGAGGCTCTTGCAGGCAAACACTGGGGCTAGCTCCAGTCTGGGAAGAGGCTGCTCTCAGGGCTGACCTTAGGGTATCACGAGAAATGAAAGATGCTTTTCCTCTCACCCTTCAATGAAAAGTGTAATTAGCATCCTCCCATTCTCAACCTACTAGCTCCTTCAACCTCAATATCTTTAATAAACTGACTGCTGAAAATAATAATTTTTTTCATCCCTACTGAATATACTTTGCACTTTTCCCCCTTTATTTCGAGAGAGCACCCTGTATTCCCTTCCCACACCCCAGCAAACACTGAAGAACTCCTGCTGGACTCCAACTTCAGCTGCAGAACTTTTTCTACTTTGGCACTTTATCCAAAGCTTCCAGGGAGTAAACAAGCTGATAAAATAAATAAAATTAAAAACTCTATTGGTGTGACAGGTAACAGCTAATCCAGACCATCATTAGGGCATCAGGTAATGAACAGACACCCTATGGAGTCAATAACAGAGAAAGTGGCTAAGGTCAGAGAGGCACAGTAATTATAGACTCTCCTGACCCTTCCTCGGATTTTCAGATGGAAGGTGGGGAGAAACCACCAAAAAAAAAAGCCCCTGAAAACATCAGAGAAGCAGAAATTAAAAATGAACTTTACAGCCCTCCGAAAGGCTGTCATTTTATTCCCCTTATTAATATTCTGAGGTTGGGAGCCTTTCCGTAAAAACATAATTAATTGAGGCCGTGCCGACAGTAAACAAGCAATTTCAAATTAAACCGAAATGACGGCGGCTTCATTTGCAAATGTGAACAGATTCTCAGAGCAGATAAATGAAGTCACCACATAAAGTGGAGATGGAGGGAAAGAAAAGGGTGGGGGTCTTGGCAGAATGGAGGATACAGGGAGAAAAGCTTTGAGGGGTGAATTGATGGAGTCATTAATCTTTACCTGTCTGCGTCACACTGCCACTCATCTCAGAAATGTTTGACTCAATCCTCTGAAGTTGTTTCCTGTCTTCTTTGCCTCCCATGATGAGAGGGACCAGGTATTTCTGCATGGAGTACAGAAACTTTTTCAGGAAATAGGGATGTGCAAAGCGCTATTTCTAATCTACCAGAAACATCCTCAAATCCCACCCCCCAAATCTCAGCCTTTATCACAGAGCCAGTGATCATTTATCCACACATCTGGCTGAGAAAAGAAATTCCCTCTACAGCAGGTGTTAAAAGAAGTTGCAAAAGAGGAGTTTTGTGGTTACATTTGTTGGGGTGCTGAAAACCAGTTCCTAAGTTTGATCACAGCCACGAAATCTGCCTCATTCCACCCCTGCAGAGGGTGGACTGGCTGTAATAGGTCACAACTCTCCTCTAGCTACCATGGAACCTTCTGCAGCCTCATCCTAGGAACGGAATATGCTTCAACAAGAGCATACACAATGGAAATTACCTTATTTCTAGTAGTTTGAGATTCATAGCTAAAAACTAGTTTTGTCTGCTTGTCACTTTTTGACTCTGCGTTTTCATGTTAAGTGTCTACATTTGTCAAATATGCCAGTGGCAGTGCCAGTGAGAACAGAGATGCTTCACCAGCTTGGAACCAATATGATCATTTGGACATAAGCAGCACAACATGTTTCTCTCAGAGTACAGTGTAACAAGGGACATATTACCTTGTAGAGCTGGTGGAATCCAAAGGCAATTCCTGCCATTATGATAGCCAAAGCCCCATAATCTCGCCATCTGGAGCCAGGGGGACCTAAAGGTCAGAGTCGAGAAATAATCATAGTCAGAACCACAAGTGACAACATTTTTGTACATCCATTTTATCAGAGAAAAGAGTAATGATTAACATACAGTGTGTAGGCCTTTGGCCGAAGACACTTAAACATCTGGCCAGACCTCTGGCACTGACACTGGCCTTGTAGTGTCACAGGGAGAGAAATCACAGCAGCAATTAAAAAGGGTCCATCAAGGTGTTTTGCCCTACTCTTTCCTCGCAGAAGGCACTCTGAACCCAGGTAACTGTCTCTGGGGCTGGTACTAGCTAAGGTTAACTCCTTACCTGAATACCTATTGTTCTCCACTGTCATAATTTTTGAAAAGGGGGACAGAGCCAGAGACCCAGAAGAGTGCAGGAGAAAGGAAAGAAGAGAGTGTTTTAAGAAAGAAGAGAAATCTATCAGGGCAATAAATGGGCTTATGAAAACTGTGTCAGCAATTACGGACCATTTCAATGAGGAAGGATCCAGTGTCTTTCAAGCTTGAATTACAAATAGGGACCAAAGCACACAGAAAGAGCAGAGAGAAAATATGCAATTAAATATCTACAGAGAGAGGTAAAGAAGTAGATAAAAGCTTGAGATATTTAACACACAATTCTGCACAGAAGCTTAGAGGCTCCACAGAGGAAAGCAAAGATACAGTATGCCCTGCTCCTTCAAGCAGAATCAGAAGGTACCTGTAGTTTTCCACCAGCCTTATCCTGTCACCTCCCTCGCAGTTCCCTGAACAAACCTTGTACTGCCCCCGGTTTTCTTTAACAATAAAGAGGATGCTCTTGCCTAAAGTTCAATGGCAGGATGTGGGCAGAAGTGACGAGATGGGAGACCAGCGTGGTCTCCAAATCTCCATGTGACTACAATGTCTCATAAATGCATTATATTCTTCAAAGTCTCAATTTAGGCTTTCAAAAGGAGGCTTAACTGGCTGAAATGGATGGCTGCTGGTCTCCTTTCTGCATTGCTCACCTATTGCCATTTTGCTTGTTGCTGAATTCTTCTACAGGCATTTCATTCCAAAAGTTACCCCTAACCCCAGTCCTTAGGGTCTAGAGTACTTGGGTCTGACTCCCAAATACTGGCATTCAGAGCTTCTTGCTACATTTTAGGACACAGCTCCTGAAATTATCCTCTGGCTAGAAATCTGAACAAATTAAGGCATCTCTGTCAGAACTGGTGAATAGTGTCACCAGGAGTATTTTGGGTTGCTGCAGTTGCAGTTTTGGAGCTTAGGCACATGATCAAATTATCATAACTTTTTAACTTAATGAGTTAACACACGTCAGCTAAGCTGCAGTAACTGGCTGTGTACATGTCAGGATTTAAAATGATCTCTTGCTAATCTTGCTGCAAACCCCAGCCATCGATCCCACTTTTCCCCTCTGTGCTGTGCCCCCACTGTCACTGCTGGTATCTAAAGTCTCTTGGTTGTCCAGTTCTCTCCCCTGAACTTCTGACTAAAAATGTCCTTCTATGACAACACAGTTTGTTCCAGGCTGAGCTGCTGTTGTACAGAGTTAATTATCTCAGGGGTCTGTGAATCCTGCCCATGGCTGTCCTTGATGGGCTGTCCCAAACTCCCTCCCAGCTCCACTGACCTCCGAGCAGGAAGGAGACACACCTGTAGGAATCCATCTGCTTTGCCCTTTCACCTCACTCATCTCTCCCTACATTCCTGTAATGCTTGAGCTAAGAACATTTTATTGCCCCCTGGTTTTCATTATTAATGAAAAGGGACCAGAATGATCTTTCCTAAAGTTCAGAGAGTCTATAAAGACAAGAAGCTGAAATGCCATTTTACTCATTTTAGAGATGTGTGAAATCTGTCTTGTGACAAAAAAAAAAGTGAGGGGGGTGGAGAGAAGAAGTGAGCGACTGAGGGATGCAGCAAAGGCTCTGCACTGACCACAGCAACTTCACAATGTTACAAAGAATGTCACAGCTCTGCCTAAAATCCACACTCAACCTTTCCTTTTCTCTGCAATTCTCTAATCTAAAGCATGAAGAGAGGCTTAGGAGTTTCTCCATTTTAAGCTCCATGCTCACACCGACTGTTTGCATATCCTCAATTTCTCCACTTGTAAAACAAACAAAATTCAGATAAAGTGAAAAATCACTGACAGCCCAGTTACTTTAGGCACTGTGGAAGTAACAAACCATTCTATTGAGAGACCTTCAAAAGTCAAATGGAAGAGACGCAGATGGTTTCTCCAGGTATAAATCTGTGTTTTCACTAAGTATATTTAATTTCCCCAACAGTCACTGTAAATTGCATTTCCAGAGTAAACACTATTTTTAAGATCCCCATTCACCTAAGAATTAATTTTCCTAACAGCAACTAATTAGGCCTTGTGCATCCAACTTAAGGTCAGCTTCACTAGTATCCACATTTAACACCGTAGAAACTGATGCTGGAAGAGGTGATTTTCCAAAAGAAAACAGTGAATCCATGGAAAGGTGTTGTGGAAAAAAAAAAAAAAAAGAGTTTGGATTCTAGTTACCATTTTTAATTGTAAGAGGAAACAGTCTGTATTCTACAGACTTCAACATAATGAAGACAAAAAGATGGGAAAAAAGATCTAAATGGCAAGAAAAAAGTCACTGGAGCTGATTTTTAAGCAGGTGTAAAATCTGCACAAACCCCCATAAATGGAGCCATAAATACCATGGGGAACAACACAGACAATACCTAGATGATAAGCATGCAGCTTTGCACACCTTGCTCAGAAACTCCCCTGAGTTTGCCTATAATTATATGGGTTAGAAAGGTAAAAAAAAAAAAACAAACAACAAATTAATCATTTAAATATTTAAAGTCAGATTTTTGTCCTCACTGCTGGATTAGTGTATTTCATAACACCAATAGCAGACAGCCCTGTTTTTTTACTGGTGGTTCATTTTAGAGCATGTTTAAACTAGTCAGATTGAGTGATGCTTCCAGCAACTAATCGCATGTCAAATAAAAGATATTTTATGTAATAAATTACTGCTACAAGTAATTCAAATGTCATTTATCAGTTTTATTATCAGTCAGGCAAAGTCTTGTTTCTCTATATTAATCAAATTCAAGCTTTCTTTAAGCTTTTTTTTTAAGCAGTTTTGACACCTCTTGGCAAAAGTACAAACTGGAGGGAAAGAATTACTCCTCCAGAAGAAGAGGAGAAGTACTAGAGATGGTATTGACCTAAAATACTAGAAATTTAATTATTGTCTCTTCCTCAAAAAAGTTTTTATACTTTCTCTTCAACCAAACCCAGAAGGGGTTCAGCATAGAAGACCTATGCTACTCTGAAGGCTTACAAGTGTGCTTTTTTCTTGTTAACTCTTCAAGAATTAGGAAGTATTTATACAAATTACATGTACTTCCAATAAAACATTCGAACATTAAGTTCAATTGTACAAAAGGAACTACGTAAGTGGTATGAATTTAAGAAAAAGAACAGACTGTGGTGGCAACAGCAGGAGATCAAGGAAGCAAATTCAAAAGGGGTACACAGGATTTATTGCTGTGACTCACAGGAATGGGCATCTTACACCAGCATTACTAGGAAGATCATCAGCTTGGCTGTTTGCTTCATTCCTGCTGAAGAAATGCTTGAGATGGTTCTGAACCATCCTGGACTTCTGTACTTGTAACCCACAGTTCTAATGTAATTTTTAAACATGAAGCAGCAACACCTTGTGGGAAGAGGGTGCAGAAAGAAATTAGATTTCTTAAAACACAAGCCTCTGTTTTCAGCATAAAACCCTCCTTGCTTTGTGTTTTGTATAGAGATGTCAAACCTACTCAAAAAAACAGCTTAAAAAGAACCAAAAATATCAAACACGAAGTGGTTCACAGTCTTCAAGACCTAAACTCAAGCAGATCAGTTGTTGCTTCACAAGAAAGTCAATGTCTTCTTTGGGGAAGGCAAATACAGCTCGCAGTCTTTTTCAATATAAGCTCTTGAACATGAGTTGTTCCCATCGCCAAGTCAGTGTACAGACTGAGCAGTCTCTCTATCTCACCAGTCCTTTAGATACTCTTTCAAACTTCAAATCTTGTAACATTCCAGCTCAGTGTCACAAACACTCTGTGAGAAGATAAGCATAACAGATAGACTGAAAAAGTAGTATCTATCTTCCTCTGTACATGACAACCCCTGACAAAACTGGGAAAGATAAACTGACTTAGTAAACTATCACAGAAAAAACTGTCCTGAAGCAGACTTGGACCAATTCAGAAATACTCATTACAGGATTAGCTCCAACTGATGAAATAACCTACAGCAAACAACACACCTTGAAAGAGCACTGAGCCACGGCACAGTCTCATCCATCAGGTCTAGAAAAATTCACATATTCCTTTTGCAGTTCTGATCTCACAAAAAGCACTTAATAGGAAGACAACAAAGATGGATCCATCATTAACACCCACCAGGACTACACCAGTCGAGAACTAGAATAGGGCACAGACGAGAACTAATCAAAACAAGTATTTTGGTCAAACAAATACCACGTATGTCCAGCTATTTATTCTTTTTATACATCCATTTAGAGGTTAGCCTTAAATAGAAGGCCTACAACAAATGGCTACAGTGGGGAGGAACAATACCTAATGAACTCATTGTCACCCTTTCCCTGGTTTTGGGGACTGCTGAAAAGGACTGCCTCACAAGGAAAAGCTTTGGGTTCAAATTATTTAAAAAGCACCAACCAGATCGCAAAACTACAGCACCAGTTTACAATCAGAACCCCTGTGAAGGCTTTTATTTGGCGGTATTTTTAGTCACCTTTCATTTCCAAGCATTACAGAATCATACTTTCAAAATTCTCTTTCAAGCTGTTACTGGGAACATTCTGATGCTGAAATTTTAGTCTAGATTCTTACCTAGCAAGAAGAAAGTGGGAGCTGCTGCTTTGAGGAAACCCAAAATAGCAAAAGGAAAACAACCAGGGAGTGATAAAGCTGCCAGGGTTAACAGTGATGACAACGCTTCCCAGGCTGAACTGCATGCTTCTTCCCTGCTCTACTCATACTAGTGGAACACTGAAATAAGGCAAGATTAACTCTTCCAGTACTGGGTTGTAGTAAGAGTTATCTGAACGAGCAATGGAAAGCGCCAAGAGGAATCTGGCCCTGCTTCCACAGCAAGACAGCAGATTTTGCTTTCCTGGCATTTTCTGTGGACTGCAGTGCACAGAAATTAGCCCAGGAGGCGGAATTCAACCCTGGAGTTCCCCAGCACACACAGTACAACAACCAGAAATATTCCAGTCCTGAGCCCAATACTATCAGAAAAGTTTTTTGTCTCAAACTGTGCCAAACCAGAGCAGCTAAAAACTCAGAAAGCAAGTCTAGTATTGTCTCCAGCAATAGCAAACCTGTGCCATAAACTAATAAACACAGCTCTAAGTGGAGTGTTACATCAGCCAGTTATCTGCCAGAGAGCTGTTTAAGAGCAGCAACAAAATCCTATTCTTTATACTTGGCAGGTAAGTGAAGTGATTTTCAAACTACCAGACACACATGTGAGCTGAACAGCTTCTTTTGATGGATTTTTAATGGTGTGTACTTTGGTTTTTATTGTTTGGAGCTTAGATACTTTTTTGCAAGGTTTGTTTTAAAATGCAAATATATATGTAAATTTTGAGTCTACACAGATTATGCTGGGACTTTAAAATTTCTTTGAGAGTCTGTTTTGTACACAAAAATCATACAATCACATCCACACAGTCTACACAGAATTTCTGCTGTCACACCTCAGATTATTTAAGATCAGAGAGAAAAGTTTTCCAAGTTTTAAAACAGAAGACTGAGTCCCGTGTTGACAAAGTGCTTTTCTGACGTCCTTACAGTGTGTCAGAATCTAATTTGCATTGACCATCCACCTTCAGGTCAAGAGGTGTCCCAGGCTGGTATGGATGACATTTGTTTGTAGACAGTGATCATTTGTATCTCATTTTCCTTGTGTAACATGATCTTGTCACAAGCATCAACAACCACCAAGTGCATTCAAAGTAACATTTGGTGTCCGATCCTGACAAAAAGTATGCCATCAGTTGAACTGAAATCCAGGATGTGGCACACGAATGTGTGAAATCACTGCAGAAATCACAGCAGAAAGCCATTGGGAGCAGATATTTTTCAAAGTGGTACTCACTATACACCACGGGGTGAGGAGGCTGAGCTGGCACCGGGTGTGTGGAAGGACCTGGGGACTGTGGCTCCTCCGTGCTCGTGCCTGACTGCTGGAAAGCCAGGTCGATTTCTTCATCTGTCAGGCCTGGGGGAGCAGAGGAAATGAAATCAGTTTAGCACCTTTACCCACTTGATGCACACATAATTAAATTCTCAAGCCAGGCAGAACCCTTTCAAGCTGCAAAGAATTTTGGCACTGACTTGAGCAGTAATGCCTCCCCAATTTTGGATTCACTGGAATGTCTCCCTCTCTCTTTCTCTGTTGCAATTTAACCTTAAGCGACAGAATATTAGCCTCAACGCTGCTTCCAAATGTGGCTCATTCAATTTCCTTAATTTATCCTTGAGTTTATTGCTGCTTTTGAAGTAGCTTTCTATTGCAATTCTCCATTCTTCCCCCGAAAAAAAGATACCATCAACTGCAAATGTGGCTCATTTTAATCTGTAATGGTGTAAAAAAAAAAAGAGGGGAAAAAACTAACAATAATGCATGAAAACAGACAGGGAAACAAAAAACTAATTATTGGGTTAGACGACTAATTAGTCTAGATCGTTTCCGAAGACGGGAATAATTTGCTTTATTTTATGACAAATGCAGAAATAAAATGAAAAAAAGCAGGACTGACTGTGATTAGTATGAATGGGACACAGAATGTAAGGAGGAAATAAAACTATAACAAAACAGATCAAAACAAGGCCAAGCCCAAACTTTCAGCTGAGCATTGCCCCGGCCTATTGGTGCATGACTAGATTGCCCCAGGGCAGCCTGGTTTTCATTTCACACAGAGCTGGAGTAACACTGCACACATGGTACACATTGCTGCAGTGACTCCTGCCATCAGGAAACACCAGGATGACCATCTGTAATCGGCCACAACATATGGAAAGAATTTGGCCAACAAGGGGGAAAAGAAAAGCAGCTAAAGGATTCACGATGACCAGCATCTCTGAAGAAGGAAGCACAGCTGGATTATTTTTTCCAGCAGGAGAAAACATCCTCTAGAAAAAGAATTTAGTATTCAGATGGCAACCATGAAGTGGGAGCTGGACAGCTGTGTATCATTTGTTGTGTTACCCTCCCGCACAGAAGCGCATAAAAACCCAGTGCTGCTGCTCCAAGGAACATGTGAAGGGACTCAGGACCTTTCACCACACATCCAGTGTATGCAAAAACATCCAGAAAGGCGAGAAGTGAGAATACGGATTTAAGGAAAGAGATCTAGAAGATAACAGGCAATTCCTGGTTTGAGTAGTACAAATTAGAATCGTTACTACTTCCCTGGACTATTCTGCTGCCTTGTGAGGTGGTCTTGGCCATTAAACAAAAGAACATCACAACTACATCCCTTCTTAATTAATCAGAGGAGAAGACTGGGATTGCCATCACCTTGGAAAACCTCTTCATTCATCTGGACAAGATGCTTTTAAGGCCTTGTGATCTTGGCCTCAAGATCAAGGGAGTCCTGGAGCTTATTCCTTAAGCATATCTATGGAGTAAGTCTGCACGGTGGACACTCAGTCATGACGAGCCATCTGTGCACTCAGAAATGCACCTGCCTTCATGCTGGTCATCTCTCACACACAGTAACGAAAATGGTCAAGATATTCTAAGGCTCTCCTCAGGCAATTATAGGCAACTCATCACATTTCCCTTTGGAATGATTTTTTTTCAAATTCACCACCTACACACATGTATGCACACAGTAGGAGTTTTCCATGTCCAAATTATTCAACTTTGATATATTCATTACATATAAAAGTGTGAATTTCTAAACCAGATCTAAGTGTCATCTGTTTGAATATCTCATCTTGCTTTATTTTATCACAGTCCTATCACTGCACTACATGAAAAAGTATCCATGTTCATTCATTGTTCTAATCTAGCAGGAAATTGGAAACCCAAAAATAATACCACTGCCCTTGGATGCAAAAGCAGTGTCAGAAAAACTGGGGCTTTGTGTCTAGTATAGCTCTCAAATAGGTATCTCAAGAAAATCACCTCAGTTGCACAGTGGAATTGCTCTAAATCCACTTTCCAACACTTTGGAAAACAAACATTTTCGTTGTTCTGCGGCTGCAGCAAGATCAAGTCCATGCAGAATGCAAAAGGTTAAAAGGAACAATAAAGGAAACTGCCAATTGTAAGTGAATTATATTTGGCTTTGAAAGCTGAGCCACGGCTATATTATAAAAGGCATCTCTTTGCGTTGTTTACCATCACCCTGACTAATGCAGACCTTTTTTTTGTTTTAAATAATCTCATGCAAATTAGACACACACTTCCTTCCAGTTGATTGCTATCTGCAAGGAATAATCTAACCGCAGAGGGTACTGAGCAAGGACTGAGCTGAGGAGAAGGATGCACGAAAACTGTCTTCAGAGCCCCACAGAATGCAAACCTGTTCCCTTCCCCCAGCCATCCATCTCATTCCTCTACGGCACCACAGCCATTGCGAAGAATTAGTCATAATTTTCACAAAGCTTTAAAAATTCCTTTTCAGGCTTCAGGGTGTTGATCTGAATAATCCAGCACCCATGATTGTTTTGCCCTCAAAGGCTCTTGCTGGCCCTCTTTTTTGATTGTCACTGCTGCCACTCAATTTGCAGCCTTCACTCAGCCTCTGTAAATTGTAGTCAAACACAGGAACAGAGCAAGTCAGAGAATGAAATGGGTTGTCACATGCATCTCTTGGTGCCTGTACCTCGGGAGTTGCATAAAGAGCTCTTCTGTACAAGAACTTTTAAGACTTGACTATCTGTTTTTATCCTTTTATAATATCTATTACTATTTAAGGACCTCATGTACATCAAAATACTGTTCCTCTTATGACTCTGAAGTAGAGGAGTACTTACTTACATGAGCACTGTTACCCGTATTTCACAGATGAGGAAGAGGTGAGACCTACAGACATGAGAAGTGCTCCAAGGTCAGAAACGAACCTCTGGCAGACAGAAAATAAAACTCAGGAGATATGAGTTTTACCTATTTTCTGTCAAAACATAGTAGCAATAATTGCAATGTAAAACCCTTCCATAAACTTAACTAGATGAGCCATTGCTTTTTCTTCTTCTGATGCAGGCTCTGACATATTAGTGACAACCCTTTTCCCGTCCTATACACTGAAAATACATTTTTCTTCATCATATTCCTCTTTACATTGCTCAGTCCTGTAATTCACACAAGATTTTCACAACCTGAAGGTTACATCAGTTTTGAGGAAACATTTCTGTTTAGGTGAAATTAAGAATTCTGCCATAGTAAGGAAAGGCGGTGGAAAAAATTCAGTTCCTTTGTGGGTTTCCAAAGCCAGCTTTATTACCACTCTGAAAGACCACCCTGAAGCAATCCCCCACCCACCCTTCAGCAGGGACAAAAGGCAGGAGAGGGTGTGGGGCACGGGGCGACACTGTTGGTTTTTTCCCCATACACTTTCTGTTAAGGAGAAAACAAAGTAGGACAGGACGACTTGTTTAGCTACAACAAACTACGTGACCACCTGAAGTTAGTGCCTGGTATCACATGACTAAAAGGAAGATCTGCTGGTCAGCACCCTGAAATGACATTACACTTCTGTTCCTGGAAGCCACTGAGTCAACTCTGCTCAGAAAGAACATGGCCACATTTTAAAAGAATCATCATAAAATCCTTCTGGGATCTGATCCAGACTAATGATTCCACCTGTTCAGTCAGTTACATGCAGTGCTGGGTGACTGTTATCAAATCTGTCTCCTACATCCTACTCTGTGCTTAGCTGAATGTATTTCAAAAAGGTCAAAAAGGCAAAGTCTCCTCCTGATCCATTTTCTTTCACACATGGTCATTTGTGAGGCTGAGTCCAACCCAACATTTGAATAAAACCTAAGGTTTCAGAAACATCACTCTGATTTTTTTTTTCCCCTGATTTACACCGAGACACTGCATTTGAATGTAAACACCCTGCTGCTGCACTTCCAGTTCAAACTTTAGTAAAGGAACCCACACATCAAAGGGACATGGACTGGTCTCAACTGTCAGGCTGAAAAATGCAGAAATAAAAGTAATTTGAAAAGTTGCTGAAAGGGCTTTGAATTCTTACAGCTCTATTCATCTACGAGACTGTTAATTACACAAGTGCAATCTTTCAGAAACATGATACACTTTAACCCATCAGGGTGACTACACAGCAATCAGAACTGATAAGGGTGCTCTAACCTCAGCTGCACAGCACGAAAATAAGGAAAGAAAATCAGACTAACAGAACAATGCTAGGAATTACACAGTGAGTCAGCCAGGAATGAAAAGGTTAAAATAAAAAGTATTTTGGCATAACAAGTATAAATAAATAAATAAATAAATAAATAAATACAGCCGCAGTTTCTCTTCCTGGCTAAGCTTTTTGGAGTCTATAATAAAATGAAGTGTAATGGAGGAGAGGAGGGCAATGTCAGAGGGTGAGGGTTTGGGAGAAAGGTTGTTAAGTATCTCCCTCTCCTCAGCTGTGTTTACTCCATTTACAGGATCTCGGGTGATTGATAGACAGACAAAAGAAAAGCAAGCAGACAGTAACCCCCCTCTGGGAGCACCAGCAAAGGGGATAACTCCTGACATCATCTAGAGCCCCAAACTCTCCTTAGCCACGTGTAATTAAAAAGACAGAGCAAGATATGCAAACCAGAGAAAAAGTAAAAGAGGATTTTTTTTATTATTTATTATTAACATTTTGTTGGAACAGTAGAGTGCAATAAGGACTCTCAGAGCCGTTAAAAGTCGTCGGGTGACCTGCAGACCCCTATTTCCCAGAGCCTTGTATAAAATTGAATTTTTTAAACATAAATTACACGTAATGACGACACTGTAAAAACTAACAGTAATGGAAAGCTGTGCTGTATTTCATTAGCCTGTATTATTCCGTGCCACCTGATCCAGCCGGGCCTTGTTTATGAGTTAGTGTGTTAGCAGATGCCGATGGAAGCATTTGCTTCGACCTTGCTCTTCTCATTGGGGCATGAAATTACGACGGCAGCACCTTGATATTACAGCCATAAATACAGTAAACTGCAAATTTAAGCCAACGGCTCCTATTGTCTCTGAACATAAAGCTGATCGGTATTTATTTAAAAGGAGAACGAAAAAAAATATTATATATCACCTTGTTTATGGGTCCAGTGTCCCCCCTTCCCCTAATCTGCCTTATTCACTTGGTTAAATACTAAACAAACAAACTAAATCCTCTCTATTTTCTACTGATTAAATATTCTTATGAAATGAGTATTGTCTTCAGAAAACTGGATCAAAGTATTTTCACTCTGAATAAGAAAAGGCAAGTGACTTGCTTAGCATGTCTTGGAATGGAAGAAACAGAACAAGTACTACAACTTTTCTTCTCAGTTTTATGTATATGAGAAGTTCAAAATCAAAAATGAAAAAGGGGCTTCTGGTCACTCATTCACATTTGTGTGTAGCACGTGTAAGCATATGAATAAGAAACATGTTTACTTGCAGTTTTCTATTTAAAAATATCTCCCATGTTAATTCTATTTCAAAACAAGGGGGAAAAAGACAGAAAAAAAAATAGCAGTAAGGTTAATGAGAGGGGGAAAAAAGCATGGGATTCCTTCTCTGAGGCAGCAAACAGCAGGGAGAATGCCTCACTCTCCTATGGGCATTTTGGGTAAATACCCACTAAAATTTATCAGAGGGGAAAAAATCAAACACAAAGGCAAAAGGACATTGTAATATCACAAAGCATACCACAGCATAAATCACAGCATTATAAGTCAGTCCAAAATGCATTTCACTGGTAGTTTCAAGGCAGGGAAAATAGTTTCACTTCCAGCAAGAGAGGTCAGGTCTTCCTCTTCTAATGTAAAGTAAGCTCCTTGCTTATATGACGTATATCTCTGTTCCATATAAGAAAGAAAGAAAGAGATACCTTTAGTAGAAGCTCCCAATACTAAGCTATACATTCGAGGGGTCAAGGCATTAAGAGGAGAATTCAAGGAAAAACATGCAGGACAAAAATAGGACTCACGCTCGGGATTCTCCAATGCCAAAGTCCCAGTAGATGGAGTGCTATCACAGCCTCAACAGGATTTGGACACCTCTTTTTGGAATTAATCTACAACAAATCTTCAGGCAGCAGACAGCATAATTCAACAGGCTTAATTTTTGCTCCACAAATAGTTCAAAATAGAGGAAAAAAAAGGAGATAGCAACATGACTCTAAATCAAGCAAGACAGGTCCAGAAGTCCTCACCAACCTGAATTACAGAACCAGAAGTTTTGTTACAAAGCCCATTTACATTCCTACATAACAAGTATATGCAAAAACACAGAATAAATTCAAACTTGGGTACCTTCTGAAGACCTGTCTATTACAGAATCACTCTCAGAACACCATGGTCAGCAAAAAACACAGAAGAAACAAGTCTTTCTGTAACATAAATAAAAATCTCTCCCAAAAACAGAGGGAGATTTTATTTTATCATCATCTGTGCTGGTGATACTTTTATTTTTAGGTCTCTTGCCTCCAGCTTTTCCTTTCTATTATCACGTGAGCATAAGCACAGTACCTGATGGAAAGGCTCCCTTGAGTGGACACTGGTAGAGTACGTCCACTTGTCTGCTGCGTGACTAGAGGTGGAGACACAACGTGTGTGACTAACCTGGAAGCCAGTGTTGCCACACAGGAACACAGGACAAACGTTCAGCCAGTTCATGATGTGAGAACACTACATAAGAACAAAAACCTCTGCATATTTGAAATTATTTCAAATTAGTATCTACTTGGGGTTTGAAGGCCGTGAAGACTATGCCAAGATACCCGTTCCAAGGTAGTTTATCAAGAATAGTACATAACCAGGGCTCTGACATTTGTTTAAAAGAAGTCCTTAGAGAGCAGAAAACCCAGCTTACAGAAGAGACACTACTCCAGTAACCATAGTGCTGTCATGACTTGTTACCACAACTGACAACCTCCCTAGAAATAAGAGCAGGCATTCAGAGAAAACAAGTATTAGGTACACTAAACAGGTGAGTTTCCAAGCACATCCAACCTGTGACCTGTAAATTCTTGCTGCTGTTCCTGCAGAGAAACAAGTCTCACAGTGATGGTTCCTGATCCTCATTATTTGTATCATAATACTCCTCAGAGATCCCAAAAGGAATTCACTGGGCAGGTATGGTCCAGGTACGGTGCAGACCATAGAAGGCAGTCAGACCCAAAGCATCCAACAGGAAAAACAGGCTGCAAAGAAAAACCCTGCACACAGAAATGAAGTAACTTGCCCAGAGTACACATCAGCCCTATGTAATTTCCTATGAAATTGGGAACTACAACATGAAACATTCCGTAAGGGTGAAAGGATATTAATTTCTTCTACATGTTCACTTCCAAAAGCAGGACAGTTTGGTACATAAGCCCTTAAGAAACCCACGCACTATCATAGCTTATAAAGCTTGCCACAGATTTTAATAGCAGCAGTGACAGAAAACATTTGTGCTTCAGATCCATTTATTTTGTGTGAACAAAATATATTTTGTTAAGCAGCTTGTTGAGCAATAGTAACAAAATTATTAGCCTTTGGCTAATCTTTGATCTGTGATATTATCTTTAGGAGCTTCTAAAGAGAAAGCCAGAGGTGGTCTTAAATTCAAGTAAGGTAAAACACTGGCAATACAGGAGGTTTAGTTTTGATCTACCTTCAGAACACCAATTTTAAACTGTATTTCCAACAACTTGAACCAGCATGTCACAAGAATTCCAGTGCTGATCCAGAAGGAGCTGGCCACAGGGGATTTGCAGTCAACCAGACATTTGTAACTCCAACTTCTCTGCTACAGCAGTAAAGAATCCCCAGGCCTTTCTGTGGTATGGGGCTGAACACAGACTGTATTAGATCTGATCTCAAAGCCTGGCCCTTATGTGGAACTCTGGATCAGTCACTGCTGATCTGGGATTACTGGACTCGGCTGCCTTGCCGTTCTAGAACCTGCCACTCTTTCTGCCCAACTCGGCATTCAGAAGAAAGGAATCATGTAAAAGAACAACAATTTCAAGCTATTATAAGAAGTTCTTTAACCAGACTTTTCAGAATATCTGAAGGATGACTTAGTTTTATATACAGGAATGGGAAAGTCTGTCCTCTAACCCAATTTCTATAAAGTGGAATCAGTGTTAGTCACCTTGCAGTCAGGTATCATCACACTAAGAAGATAAGTTGAATTAAGAAAATTACATCTAAATGCTACATATTTGATTATTATGGTACAAATGTTTCAGGTAAATCTGGTTTGCGCTTCCCCCAGAAAGGCAGAGATGCTACTGCACTATTATAAAAAGACAGGTCAGCAAGAATTCATTACAGATTATAAATCACCCCCGTTCTTCGTTCTTCTGTTTTTGAGAAATTTTTTACATGCCATTAAAATATTGTTTGCTGAATGCTACTAGAAAGGTAGCCACCTGTAAAATTAAAGGCTGATGCTGACAGTAACAGTGTTGAAATACCATCTGTTTAATAGACAAAACTACTTTGTAATTTTTAACACAAGTATATAAATATTTCTCCACCCACCCTACACAATTTTGTTGGTTACATGACATCCATTTAGACAACAACCATCTATGTCATCATACAGGATGTTAATCTTGGGTGGGGAAGAAAGAAGCAATAGTAAATGAACTTTTAAGAAACCAAGATTAGACATTTAAGCAGGGTCCTTCATGATGAAAGAACAAAAAAGACAAAAAACATTAGGGGACAAGTTAACAATAACAGAAGAAGTTTCAAAAGATCATTTTTCATCTTTTGGTTTGTTTATTGCTTTTTTTTCTCCCTTTTTGCCTTCCACAGAGCCTCTTCAGGCTCTGGAGAAAATTAAAGAGCCTGGATTAAACGCCCAAAGGACGACTAATGCTAACAATACTAAAAATAATGAGGTTAAGTGGTGTAAAAACTATGGTGACCACACACGGAGAACTGGAGTGGTAAGGTAGAAAAGGAGTTTCATCATTGCTCCCTCAGGACATGCACAGAACATACTAACTGCTTCTAGTTCTCTGGGGTTCCGATTACCATGCCAAACACACCTCCAGAGTTTCCTTATTAGTATAATAAAAAGCCTCTACACATTTGTGTTCTATTCCCAGCCTTGCTATTGACCTTGTGTAGGCCATTTAACCTCCATCTGCCTCAGTTTCTACATCTGTGGAAGAGAAATAATATTACGCAGCATCTTTTCTAAAACATTTCAGACTGGCACAATCATCATGTGCAAAGACTGACAGGTTTGAGAATCTGTCATGCATACATGCCTTATATGCACTTGAGTTAGGTAAGGCATTTGGAACAAATAATTTATTCAAATAACGTATTTATCTCCTTTTTTTTGTAGATCATCTATGGAAATAGTTTCAGATTTCTAACTCTCACCAAGGACTCAAATTCATGCACTGCTTTGACTGGGTGCTAAAATACGTGGTATTTCTCTGGTCTCCCTTAAGCCAAGTGCTGCCCTCAAAAGCCAGTCACTGGGGTTGAATATCCAATATGGAAATACAGAAATGTCTATATTTTTAACACTGTCTGTTGTCTTCTAAAGCCTCACAAAAATTCCAGCCCAGGAGTTAAAACAGGAGTGGCTATACAGAATTCACACAGAAACTGGAGTGAATATTAAAAAACACTTATGGGCATGTTCCTGCAATATAACACAAGTCAGATCAGAAGAGGGGGTAGCTGAAGCAGTTCAAAGTGTGAGGATAGCTCTTGCAGTTCCTGGGCTAGGAAATATTCCCTAAACAAAGGAATCACTGTACAAATAAAAAGGGAGTGAATAAAAATGGGAAGATACTCCTTTCTGGGCACTACGTAAGACTGTGTCTCCTCTCTGGGGTGCCAAAAAGTGGAGCAACATGACTGTACAGGTCTGCCCAAAGAGCCGTTCAGAGTCGAGGTCAGCGATGAAGGGCCAAGGTTGCTCTTTGCAGATCCCTCTCTCTCCATGTGGCTTTGCACCCTACAGTCTCAAAGCACAGGAATCACGCCAGGCACAGGTACAACACTGTTGCAGGGGAAGCGACTGTTTGATGTGCTGTTTAAGGGGCAGATCCCTGAGCAGCAGCTTCATCCTTGGTCCCCAGGGATGCCACAGCCCCCAGACTCCTGAGTGCCAAGTGCAATGACCACATACAACAATCTACCCCTTACAATCACCACAGGAAATCAAGCTCACCAAACAGACTCCGATTCTTTTCTTCCTCCATTTCCTCCCTGGTTTGCTTTTACTGCTGTCTGTCTCAGGTGGCCTGGCGTGAAAAAAGCTCTCCTTTTATGATGAAATATGTGGGACCAGGTGAGGCCCTGACTCTGCAGAGAACCAAGCAAATGGGCAAGAGCAGCTTGTGTTCCTACTGACAGTGCATATGCTGCTAAATACCATTCTCAGCCAGCCCAGCTTTACGAGACACACACACAAGCACTTGCTTTACCCGACACTAAACTCACACCTCGCAAACAAATTATTTAACTACTCTATCCCCCAAGGAAGACAGTGATCATTTCAAATGCAGCTCCCTGCTCGTCTCTCACATACACGCAACGGCCTGATAGGTTAAATGCTGCCATTTAATTACAGTAATGGAACCTGCTATTTTTTGGTTCCCTTGAATCCTCTCTCACTCTCTTCTTTAAACACATACAGAGTCATCTTTTAAACATGTGTTTTATATCCTGAGTTTAACAGCTGCATTCTCCTGGTTACTTGAAGAGCAGGAGTAATGATATTCTGATACTCTTCCCTGTACCTCTGAGCAACAGTCTTTTAAACGCTACATAAAAAACACGGGCTGGGGGATGCTATAAGAAGGGATCCAGGCTAACACTGCAGAGGCCAATCTGCCCCTTCATTTACTTAGATGGTTTGCGTTGATTTTATTGAATAAAACCAGCTTAACCTCTTCCACCAACCCTCAAAGCAGCTGGAGCCTGGAATGGTGGATAAGCATGAAAATGCTTTAAGTAATTTTATTGAAAATTCTATATATCAGTACATCACACTGATAGTATGGCACAGTATGGTTATATTTATAGATCTATGGCTGGCAGTCAGAATTATCTCAGATCTAACTGTTAATACATCTTCCTCAGTGTCCCCATCTAAAATGGGGATGGTATTTCCTCCGTTTCCCACTAAAATGTGGGGTTTGCAAACTGTTTCGAGAATGTAAAGGTCTAACAAAGAAGAAAAAATTTCATCAGAAGTGCCTTAAATTAATCTTATAATCTTGCCATTTCACAAAGGGTGTCACAAGCTTAGTCAGCTAATATTTGTAGAGTACTCTGAAGATGCAAAGTGGCATAGAAGTATGGGATATAGGTGTGTCAAATTCCTGAGCATGCTGCAAAATATCTTTTTCTTGAGTGAATTCAGGAAGGAGGCTGTAGGTGGCCAAAGCCCAGGGAGTTTCATGGTTAGTTTTTATTGAAGGAGGACACGTAACACAGAACTGTGAGTAACACAACAACTGTAAGTGGATTTTACATTTCATATTGCATAGCAATTAGTAAAAATCCAGAAGCAAAGCGTAGGTACTTCCAAGTCAAAATAAATTCTTACCTATGCTAAGGCCACAACACTCCTAGAAAAACACCCGTATTACACCTGTCCTCAGCTTTATCTGTCCTCTAAATGTGAAAAGCTTATCTATTTGTTCCGTGGTTGCTGGCTCACAATCAGCCAGCCAGCCATGGGGGGATATTGCCCATCTCCATTCTCTGGTATGGATATCCACTGGTGTCTCTAAAGGATGGAATCTTAAAAGGTGAGGCAAGGCAGAGACAAAGACAAATTTAATTTTATCACCGTAAAAAGGGACATTTCCACATGGGCAGCAAGGACATGAATATCATGTGTATGCAGGGGTGGGGGGATTATAAACGCATTTTTGGCGAAATTCAATAAAGCTGATTCCACTGCATAAGGTCAGCAATTTACTTTTAAAAAATGATATGATTGCAACTTTTAATATAACCCATGTATTTGCTGCAAGATGCTCTAGAAGATTGTGTAATGTAACCACCTGACCTCTCCACAGGAGCAGAGATCACCCCATTTACCCTTTATTGTCTTGCTAAAAGCAATGCACATTTGCACGGTATGACAAAGTCAACAGCTTTTACTTCAGAGCGCCTCAGGTTTCACGAGAATGAATTCTCTGCTCTGCTCCTGGGGAAGTGGAGTCACCTGTACTAGGCTCCAGGAGAAAGAATAGCAAGGAATGAACCAAAAACTAAACTAACCTCTTAGCTAAGGAAAGAATGATTGCACTCCATACTAAAAGTAAGAGGGAACAGTGTGCAGCAGAAAAGCAAACTGTAGGATTTCATGTTCATGGCGACCCAAGACATAATTTTAAACAGAACAGAAATGTTGTCTAACAGATCTTAGAGAATTATCTCATACAGGAACTTATTTTATCTTTCCTAACAGGAAAAGTATCATTAGGTCCGAGATGGATTTCAGCAGAAGAACACCACAGATTATCCTAACTACACTCCTTGTTTCAGCCTCAAGAGGGAAGGCTGTCTCTTTAGACTTAAAATACCAGCTTCATTCTCAGTGCAGGTCAGAAGCTGAATTCATTTACTTGCTCTGGGAAGACTGTGGGGAAACCCTGGGCTGGATGACCATGAAAAACAAATTCCTTCTGTCACAGAAATATTTTTATACAAACATACATAGATTTCTTCAACCGTCTCAAGGTGAATCTTTCTTCAAAGGTCAAAGCTGCAGGGCTGGATTAGGATTGCACGCAATCTGCCTGAGCCTTGACATTGTGACATTCTAAAGTTTGCAGCTTTCCCCTCCCATACACAGCTGATGGAAGTAAACTCTCAATCTCTCTGAAAATGTGGCTTTTACTGCAGTACCTTCAAAAATCACACAGTGCAGCACCAAGAACTCTGTAACAAGCATATCAGAGCAGTTTATGAACATAGCTAACATAAATCTTACTGAGTCAATAAGGCAAAAGTGGTAATTAACCCCATTTTACAGATGGGCAAGCTGCAAACAAGAAATTTACCCAAAGACAAGGAAGCAGTCATGTCTCAGATCTCCCATGCCTGCTCTTAGATTGTAAGTACAGAAGTGACTTTCTCTTGGACTTGGCATTTATTTTCACTCAAAAACATGATTAAATCGTTAAATTTACAAGTCGGACTTAGGGGCTGGGTCTTTTTTGCCCATCACTAAGGCTAACAATTTCAGGCCTTGGAATATAACTGACTATTCTAGCATCATCTTCCAGGATAGACTTCAATTCTCTCTGCTGTAATCATATTGTTTTTTCAGTACTAGCAGGAATGGAAACATTACTTTGTCAGTAAACAAGGCAGATATGACTCAAAATACACTCAATGAGCAATAGGAGTTAATTTTGCAAAGCCATTTTTAACGGCTCTTTTACATTACATAGTTACTGTCAGATAGCCAAGTGGAGAGACATCATTAAACCCATGACATTCCAATTATTTGTTAAAATTAAGCTTACAAACAGCACTTTGTAGCATGCACAACTTCCTAAGCATCAAACCGGTCTGTTCGAATTCATCAATAATTTTCAAGCCAAGAAAGGACTGGCTTCCTTTGTACACTGCATCACATTGGTAGTTATGTCTAACCTAATGCCAAGTGGTTTTCTGCCCTCTCATGAACAAGTAGTGACTGGGACAAGAGTCAGAGACGAGCAATAAACTGATTTCTCCATGTGTATAGGGACTAAACAGACTAGTTCTTCCAAACTTCCTTGCAAATCTTGAGGAATGATAACGAAGGGTTGCTTCAACTATATTCTTCCCAAAACCCTTACAACTCCAAAGAAGCACCATATCTGATTCCCAGTCCTAATGCGGAGCAGTTTATCACATTTCATTAGCACTACTGTACATCCCTTGTCACCAAAGAAGCCAAGAAAATCCGTAAAGTTTGTGACAAGTTCAGACATCACAAACAGTGGTAAAATTGATGGGGGAAAAGAGTGAGCATGATGAATAGGCTGGTACTGAACAGCAGGTGACAGACCTGCATACAAAAGAGTGGCAGGACATTGGAAGACATCTCCTTCTCAGCAGATGGATAGAGATTTCCAATCATTTTCAGGAAGACGGAAGCAGGCAACTAATACGAAACACAGAAAGATCACGAGCACATCTATTCTTCTGCATTATGATACTCCAGCAGCGGAAATCTGTATGTTGAACATTATCAACACTGGGCAAGCACAGCAGAGTGCCACAAACGGATGTGACTACTACCAACACTGATTTAGATAGGAACTGGTGTGAGTTTATCAGCAATGACAGCTTTCATTCTCTCACTCTTCATTCTTCAGGTCCCTAATAAGCTCTCTGGGAGACAATCACATTTCCCCATTTGTGCACAGTTGTGTAGAGCCAAAGCTTAGATGGGAGGCACCTAAAAAACAAACTGGTTGCATGACAGGTGTAGGACATATTTTTCTTTAACCTAGCAAAATATTATAAGGCACATTAACTGTCTTGCACAGTCATAAACAGAGGCCCAACCATCTTTAGTAGTTAAATATCCCATAGTGCTTTTCGAGAATCTTAGTAAATTTTTTAGTCAGTAATTATACTCTCTATCCCTAAAGCTCCCTCTGCAAGATCCCTTAGATAAAGTATTCTTCATTTCCTCCCCTAAAAAATCACGTAGTGATGTTAAACAGCTGCTGTCCTCTACCTCAGAGGTGGATGCTTTTCAGTGGGAAGCAGAGTGAGATCTAGATCACAGAATGATTCTGAGAATGATAGATAACCCTATAAACACCATCAAACGTGCTCCATGCAACTAGCTGCAAAGTTTCCATAGTTAATGGGTACAAACACCTCTGCATTACCAACACTGTCTTCAGCACAAATCCACCACAGCCCACACTAGCCACTATGGAGAAGCCAACACCAGCACAACAGTGAAATAAAGCCCTCACTCCTTTTCTTCACCATCTCTCAAATCCATATCCTGACAGGAAGTTTGAAGAGAAGGACAAGCCACCTAGCATTCCTTGAACAGTCAACACCTGAGGTCTAATCCCACATTTGTGTACCAAACATGGTACTTTCTAGAAAAGCATAAGGTTTGGAGGGCCAGAGCAGTTTGGCCTAAATAGGTATTTTGACACCATAGGTTACTAACTCTGTTTTCCTGGCTGAGTTGGCACTGGACTCTATTGGCTTGCATTGTATTTTCTTCTCAAGAAAAGCCTCTGCAAAAACTGTTTGAGCTTCACTGAGACATGTTAAAGAATTAATTACAAAGTAAAGCTGAAGGAGAAAATTAATTTTGGAAACACAAGAGGTTACTTTTCTTTTCCTCCCTTTTCTGGAAGTGGGGGAGGAAAGGCAGTTATTTTCATCTTCATGCTGGGGGCAGGGGCTGGGAGCTGTCCAGTCGATAACCTGGCCATCAGAACAAGGTTTGTAATTAAAAGGTCAGTGACCTGGAAAGCTGGGGCCTCACTCTCAGAGCTTCTCAGTAATGACGGCACTATTAAATTAAGACTGTTATGAAATCAATGCTAAAAAAGCTTTCATGGTAACGAGATTCCATTCAAGGACATGCAAACTGCCTCATGAAATGGAGTTAAATTATAAAAAAAAAGAAGAGTAATAAAAGAGGGTTAAATTGAAATCCGGTGAAGAATTTGCTTTTTTTAAGCCCTCCAGCAGTGGGCTGTGCCCCCTTCCCTTAGGTCCTGAAGGTAATTCACTTGGGTTTCTTTGACAAAGGGGAAAAGGCAACTTCAACTTCCAAGAATGCAGACTACAGAAAGAGGAAGAAAATTAAGTCAGTTTTCTACTGGAGATTCTGGGGCTGACAGCATTTGTTTCCAGAGGATCAAGTGTCTTTGAGCTCTGACTGGGAAGGGCATGTAGAATTAAATAATTTTTTCATCTCTTCAGAAATCACCATAGTCTGGCATCTTGACACTGGAAAAATTTTCTGGAACATTGATGCGCTGCAAAAAACCTTCTGAGTGGACATTTTCCCAACATAACTCAACAATTGTACATTAACTTGCTCTAATGCACCTCTGTTCTTCCATCACTATTATTTCTGAGCTCCTTATATGCTTTCATCAGTTCCCACAATCCCGCTCTGGAAAGGCATTACGGTAGTCATTTTACAGATGACAAGAACAAGCAACTAAGAAAACAGTTCTTCATCCAAGATGACACAATGAGTCTGTAACCTAGCAGTTTTCCCCTTCTCTGCCCCAAAAACCCAACACCCTGAAAGCAGAACTTCCCACGTATAGTGCATTTCCACCCATTTTCTCTCTGTCTTGCCAGAAGTTAAGAGATTCAGAGTACACAAAATTAACAAGCCACATGAGTTACCGGATGGGTAACTGAGCAGTGCAGGACATCTGAGGCACAACAGTTAAATGACAGACACATTTCCACAAGGGTTTAAGCCCCACATGCTGTCTAATTACTCCCAAGGCGCCGCTGATTCTGTGGCATGTCATCAGCAGAATCAGCGAGTTGGACAAAAAACAAACGGCGTCTTTTTTTCCTTTCTTTTCTTTCAGATACTCTGAGGGGAAACAGCTGTTTTTCCCTTCATCTGAAGAAGTTCATGATAAAAAGGAGGAAATGTCATAAATTACACAAAATGCCAGTGTAAGCTTCAAAGAAAATGATAAATGATTCTAATAACTTCATGTTTCTCATTAATGCCTCTGTATATGGGAGTTTAAAAGTGCTTAAGACAACAGAGAAATCTCATCTGACTTTTGAAAGCCCTTTTACAAATCCAGGATACCCTCACTCTCCCAACTGTCATCAACACTATATCACCCATGTGCCAGAGAGAGCAGTTCAGCACCACCTGACCTGCACAGAACCAGGAACTTCTGATTTCAGCCTCTACAACTACTGTTTCACCGAATCCAGTGCAGCTGATGATCCCACAGAAACCTTCATTTCTCATCTCACTGAAATGTACTAAACCAGCTCCTACGCGAAATATCAAATAATACTAAAAGGAAATAAAATTTGACTGGCCTTTTTTAGGAAGGAGATGCTTACAGAAAAAGAAGAAAATACTGTAATTCTAGGCAGAACCACCTCTGTGAGTCTCAGGAGCGGAATTTCTTAAGCAAAGTCAGCCTTGCAGGACCTTTTTCAACTGGCAGTGAGGACTTCTCTACCAGAAAGCCTCAACTGGGGATAAACATTACCACTGAGATGACAGGGACTGTATATCAGAGAATGGGGGAACAGCCTACCAAACCCTGTAATCCCTCACCTACTTGAGACTTAACCAGCTATGACATCTACATTTCAAGAATAATTGCCTCCATCTGCTAGACCACGTAGGCACCATGTCAGCCCTGAACATAGGCCACATTCCATATGGACATATTTCCAGTGATTGTTGGGTACAAGCACTACCAGACCCCGCTCCTTCCTACCTCTTTTGGTTAAGTTTAAAAAAAAAAAAAAAACAACAATAAAAACAATTAGCACAAAGGGAAGGAGGGCTAATTAACAAACAGGAACAAACAAACAGTTCTACCAAACCATTTCTGCTCTTTAGTAGTTATTAGCCAAGTAATTCATAAGAAGTATTAGTCCAGCCACAGTTTCTCTGTGCCTCCATCTCCCACCCTTCCTCTTCTCCCAGTCAGGGATTTATTAAAATTAAACAGATTAGATGGAGCTCCTGATACGAAAAACTGTTCAGCGAAGCCTGCGGTGGGGAAGTGCAGAGCAAACACCAGAGACATTTGTCTCTAAATTGCTCTAAATACCTTCTGCAAATGAAATTCTAACCCAGCTGTGTTGAGAGAGAAAATGAGGACTAACTGGTCATTGTCAGCACAGAAGAAGATCAGGCAGTTATAATATTGCACGATATACTGGGGGCTAAGGATCTCTCGGCAACAATAGATTTTGTATCAGGTTACCCCGGGTAATCAGCACAGCTTTTAGGCTCAGCTTTCCCTTGCTTCATTGCTTCGATGATAGAGTTGAAATCCCCAAGCTTTTATGATTAATTACTCCCCGTAGGTCCACGTATTTCAAGGAAAAACTCATGGCGCACAGCGACCAATAGGCTCCAAATTTTAATGTCATCCTGATGGCAGGGCAGGGCAAGCAACATACCTACATGACTGGAATGTCCTCTTAACTGGCACTAGGACAAGCAGTGAGAGGACCACACTCAAAATGATGTGCCCGTGAACTACTTGTCATGACATCATTGCCAAAACACAAAGCTGCCATTCCCTTCTAGGTCCTCTGCTATCCAAGATGAGCAAAGTGGTGTATATACTTGAACTCTCCATCTCATGACTTCAGGTCTCAGGCATCTCAATAAGCAGTTCATAACTCCAAATAGAAAAATATGCATTTCATAGGCTTCCCAGCTTTTCAAAGCTCAAGATCTTTAGCTCTAGAATTTGATGTACCTTGAAGTACTTATGACTTCAATATATATGTGTGTCACTCCCCTCTGAAGTTTGGAGCTTGTATTTTCAGTATCATTTCAACGCCTTACAGTGCTCCACAGTGCATGTAATTAACTTCAATTTTAAACTTTCGTTATTTACATCTTGTGGTAAGCAATATGGTCCCAGGACTGTAGCAAAATATGGAGTGAACCTCACCTGGAATGCACTGTAAGTCGTGGAATAAAAACTTTAGAAACAAAATATGACCAAAAGATAGCTCCACTATGAGTCAGAAAGTAAAATAAATTCTCCGTAGGCAATGACCAAAGTATGCTCCACCTGACTAAGATGATATAGGATTTGTCAGGATCTGTTCTATCCCTGCTATAGAAAAGGGCTAAACTCAGTCAGTAGTTTACCATTTCAGCCTGAAAGTCAGGTTGACCCCAAGCCTGACCTTAACCTGACCTTATTGACTTTTACCAGGTTCTTTGCTTCTCTCTGGCTCTCTTTGGAAACATTTGACCTTTTCACCTAGAGACTGGCCATTCTAAAGCCAGTGTCGGTAAGGTTTGAACTGACCAGCTACTCCACAACTCTGAGCTGTCCTCATTGCCAAAAAGATCTGATAACAGTTAATCCAGAAATTTCCCATGTGTCTTTTGTATTCTACAATTCCACATCTGGTGCAAATATTGCACTAGTCATTTGGGAAAAAAAGAGACTGGTATTTCTTATAAACTTCAGATCTTCTTTTGAGACAGACTAATTGCTTTGTCCGTAACATCTAATATTCCACAGCAACACATTTCGGCTTTACACTAATTCAAGGTCCCTCATTATCACTGAGATCACAACCTTAAGAGTTCATACCTTTCTTCTTCAGGAATGCTCTTCTGGTTGCAAGAGGACTTTGGCGGACCCGTGGATTCTGTAAAAATTTCACTGCTGTCACAATCTGAGAAGGGTAGGAGGATTGGAGAAAAAGAAGAGAGAAAAGATCCAAGTTAGATATGGTCAAATCCCTATTTTATAACTAGGCATTGTGTATTGCAAGGTAAGGCAACACACCCATCACACGCAAATGGTCTGGAGCCAACACCAACTTTCAGAAATGGTTCAACAAGTATCAGAGCTTGTGGTTTAACTCTAAACAGACAGCATAATTATGGCGTTTCAACCCAGAAGTTTCTTGTTGAATTACTTTTGGAGCAGATCTACCCATACAAAAAACTCCATTAAGATTCTTAGGTGTTTCTGTTATTTATATTGCGATCTTCTCACCTACGCTGGCTCCTACAGGTAAAGCCAACTGTGAGTCAATTGAGCCAACGTGATCTGTAACAGCTGGCTCATTGTACGAATGCTTCCTTCCTATCTGACTTCAAGCTCCCTGCAGATTCTAAGAGATTCAGGCCTTTTCTGCCATCATTCTAATTTATTGAAAGCAAGAAATAAACCTCAGCTTCTCATGACTAGAGAAGAAGTGACTTCACACGTTTTGGATCACATAAAAACAATCAAAAAAGTCACTCTGAATGACACAAATGGGTAGGCAAGTAGTTAAATTTATATTCCACACCAAGAAAAGCCACAGATGAGTTTTGTCTACAGACTGACTTCTACATCCTTCTTTAAGGTGACAGAGCACCTAAAACAGAGCACTTAGCCAAGCAAAGGGTAAAGTCTGGGATAATACTCAATGGCATCAACCACAACAGCACTAGATTTTTACATTCCCATTTAGTGCCAGTGAAAGGTATTTGATTTTTTTCTTCATATGGTAGATCCACTTTCCACATACTTCCCTATATTGTTACACACGTTATTACATGTTTCTGTACCAATGATTCACTCCACCTTTATACAAAGACATCTGTTCCAATTGTAGCATCATGAGGAATAATGTGCTAACAGCACATCCATGTGAACTAGTGGAAGAGATCACTTCCCTTCTCTAGAGCTAAAATTACCCATCCTAATACGCTAGACCCACGTTACACAGGTCTTTAAGAGTTTATCTTAAAATATAGTCTCTGGAATTCAGTTCCAAACAGGTTTCCAAAACTTTGACAGCAGAAAAAGAAGGGAAAATACAGCATCACTCCTGAAATCACTAAGTTTCACTTTGTGTTTGAATCAAACGCTTCGAATATGCATTTCTGGTCAGAGAGCAAAGTTCTGATGGGTTTAATGGCACTTTCAATGTACTCCTCAGTGCATTCCATCAATGTTTTTTTCTTTTAAATTGCATCTCTTATTTCTTTAAATACATTAATCAGGCTAGTGTAGGCAAAACGGATCCATTGGACAATGCAATAAACATGAATTATCATCTATCCAACATGCATAATGGCTTAAAAATACATAATAGCAGGTGTAGTTTAAATGATTAGTTATTACACCTGTGGTGGGTCTGATTCAATTGGGGAAAATCATCTTTAATAGGTTAAAAGGTTTAGATCACCAGGCTTCCCTTAAAGTGGCTGTAGAGAGGGTATGATGGAGTACGCTGTCATTACTAATTCATTTAAGAAAAACATGGGGGATACAGCAAAGAACAGCATAAACGAGCGAATCCAATTTAAACATCAGGTAAAGCAGAAAACACCTTTTAAAAAAGCATGATAAATGAATTTGGAAGAGAGATGAAATTGACATATTTATTTTAACGGGAATTTGACGAAGTCCCAGCACACTTCAAAGTTGGGAGGATAAAATGAACGGGGTATTTTTAATTCTTTTCATTTTCTTGTTTTCCTGCATTTTTTCCTTAAGTTTACATTCAGTAATTTTGAACCACAAAACAGTAGAGCAAAACACCCCACATAAAGTACACTTTGGCTTCATTTATGTGCACTTGATCTGTCTCCAGCTGAAATGCAGGTGACAGGCAAATCGCAGATTTAAACTGTGCTGATATTGCTGTGCCAGATGCAGAAATATAAAGCACCCAAACTAATAACCTTAAGATAATATGCTGAATAAGAAAGATGCCCAAATGAGCAGACCGACAGACACGTGAACATATCAAAGCCACTCTCCTTCTAACAATAATTACTTGTTTGTGTCTTCAGATACTCCTTAACACTCCCTCCCACATTCAGTGAGATAGACACGAACGACCTGCAGACTTGCAGTTCTGCAAGCTTTTATAATTAATTATCAATTTTTAAGTATTACAAAACCTGTAAGAAACAAGCAGTATTTTTCAATGTGCTATTTCAATCACAATCATGTGAACATTTCATTAATTCTAACCCTTTATTAAAGCTTATTTTTGCCTTATAAAAATGTAAACATTTCAGTAGTAAATTTCAGTCCAAAATAAACTTCTATTTTATCTCTCTCCTGCATTACTTCCTCCATTATTCACAGCCTTTTTAATCTTAAAACAAAATGAAATTACAAGCAACAACAAACTCCACTCAAAAAGAATCCTGGACAGGTATTCCTCCCTCCGGTAATCCCATGTTTCTCATACTGTGTTTGCCTTTACCTCTGAACATCCGTCCTACAGGCTGAGTTGAAATGTCTTCATTTTTATAATTCATCTTATACACACGAGCAACTTACGAAGCAATTTTGGCCATGTCAAAATGCCAATATTTTCAACAAACATACACAAGAATTTCCTTGCCTTCTATGGATCATTTTCTTTGCACAAACAAGAGCAACTGCACTCCATAATTTAAACAAGAGAAAAAGGAGGCAGAAGATGAGAAGACTTGCAGTCCTGTGCATAGCCAAAAAAATCATGTGGCAAATAGCACTCTGACTCAGCTGCTAACATTGTTCCATACTATTTCTGTAGCATTTGTAACACTTCTCCAAATTTTTACGGTATTAGGACACCGACAAATAATGAGCATTGTATCACTGCTTTGATTCTCAGATTGCCAGCCTGTGCTGTCGAGCACACTGGCTTTATTTAATGGATCGGGTACATATTTGTATTAAAGAAAGATAGTGTATTTGACTTTTAAAAGCCAGTCAATTCCATAAACTTGCTTTCCCACCACCACCTCTCCTGCAGTGACAGGATCCACAAAGACATCTTTCTGACTGGGTGGAGATGGGTGGAATCCTGCAGCAGGTCTTGTCCTACAGTTTGATTTTCCAATTAAAAGATCAATGTCACTATTCATAGATTATATTTGCAACTGGACAAATGACATAAATTCAGGCCAAATATTCTGCTTCAATGTCAAAGAGATAACATAAAGACAGGAACTTTATTGCAGATGCTACAGGAGAGCAGAGGGCTGGCAAAATTCTGGGCCAAAGCACAGCACTTGGACGTTACAGCCAAGGTCCCTCACTCCTAATTTCCCTCCCTTTTGTGTTAATGGGGAAGATAAAGACAGCCTTATTTCTTATTGTGCTCAAAGCTGCAGGGTTTCCAATAAAGCAACCTAAGCTACTTT
The DNA here is from genome assembly GCA_013397755.1 of Cnemophilus loriae. Taxonomy (NCBI): domain Eukaryota; kingdom Metazoa; phylum Chordata; class Aves; order Passeriformes; family Corvidae; genus Cnemophilus; species Cnemophilus loriae. The sequence goes on along the minus strand of VZTF01007037.1, from coordinate 597,224 downwards.
ATCAGTCACTTGTATTAAAAAAATAAACCACGAAATTTAAAATATTGTGGCAAATGCCTATTTTCTACCAACTCAAAAAAAAAAAAAAATACAACCAAAAAAATTGACAGATATGTAAAAGATCTTCACCAATAAAAGTTACACAGGATTCGGTAAGAGAGTTCCACGTGGAAAACAGACTCAAAGCCACCGGGAGCGCAGCCTGTAAGAGCTCTAATAGATTTCCTAATACTGGGAACCCTCTGTAGGTTATTACTAAACAGCATTTGTTGATAGACTGAGACTTTGAGATGACCTGTGATGTAAAGGTTGGGTCTGAATTATACGTTGCAAGGGATGGTATTTTGTCTTTCTGAGTGGATCTGTATCTGCTTAAAAGCAACACTTCTTTTCATTAAGCAGAGGCGGCCCAGGCCATGAACTATGCACAGACAGTTTACATTACATGTGCGGAAGCAATCAACACTGGCAATATACATGACGTATGTAAAAGAAGTTGGAATTAATTTTTTTCCAGTGTATTAAAAAATAATAATATGGCAGTATCAACAAACACTCAACCTATTTCAGCCAGAGCAGAAGGCCACAGCTATAGGGCAAATGGAACTGATCAATATATTAGCCTACAGCAACACCCCCTCAGTGTACGGCTGTATGTTTGCAAGGCTTGGAAGATTAAATTGTCTGTGAAAGGTTTCTGCACTCCTACTCTAAAGGAGATACCCGGAATCCTGTTAACAAGCATCAGGCTAAAGCCAGCTTACGCTTTAACAAGGGCTGACTTAAAAGCCTGGCACAACAGTGAACAAGAAAACCCCTTGCAACAGAAATGCTGTGTTTTAGTAAGAAATCAGTGCCCTGCCAGGACTAACTTGACAAATATGGTTATCGGTGGCACACGGAAATAGTTGCAAAGCAGCTGTTAATCAGAGAAACACATCATAGAACGCTGATGCCAGCACTCGGAAAAAATGCAAGGGGCTAATTATGAAGCCATATATCTCACTAAGGAGGCAGCGCTCCCGCATCCCAGCCGCGCTCCCGCCCAGCTGGGCCTGGGACAGCGCGCCAGCACCGCTCCTCCTCCAGCACATCCCTGTCCCAGCTCGGGGTTCTGCACCCCAGCATTCATGTGAAATTCGTGTTCCACAGAAAACACTTGCCATTTGCAAAGGAATTAACTGCAGGTCAGTCGGGGGAGGAGGAATGCTTTAAAGCTCCTGTGATTTCATGAGATTTATAGGAAAACATACAGAACCCTAGGAATTATTTTGGTTGAGAGATAACGTAGAAACCTACAAAGTTCGGAAGATCTCAAAGTTGGATGGAGAAAAGTTTAAAAATGCTGTAACAACAATGACAAAGCCCTCATGTAAAACAGTGAGGGGGGAAAAAAAATACAATTTAAAGCAAGATTCATGTGAGGCAGAAAAGCAAGATTCATGGGAACAAAGGCGAGGAAGAAACACACTTTGAGCCGTATCTGAGATGAAGAACCTGGAACTAAGAGAATACAGAATAGCAGCCAAAAAAAAGGAAAAAACCAAAACACCAAAAAACAAACAAAAAAAAGCCACACACACAAAAAAAAGCCACAAAAAACCCCAGCAAAAAAACCCCAACCAACCAAAAAAAACCCAAAAAAACACAACAAAACAAAACAAAACAAAACAAAACAAAACAAAACAAAACAAAACCAACTAACCAAAAAATGGTAATACAAGACTAAAAAGGGCAAATCCTAGGTGCTGGGAACTTTGACTATGAATGGCACCTAACTCAGAGGCACCGACACGAAGAGTGAGGAAACTGGTGCCGGCCGCATCCCTGTCGTGGGTCCCGCTCAGCCGGGAGAAAAGGAGGTTCAGGGGTGACCTTTTTGCTCTCTACAACTCCCAGTCAGGAGGTTGTAGCCAGGTGGGATTTGGGCTCTTCTCCCAGAAAACAAGCGATAGTACAAGAGGACATAGCGAAGCTGCATCTGTGAAGGTTCACGTTAGACACCAGGAAGAATGTGTTCACAGGGTGATTCGACATTGGAAGGGGCTGCCCAGGGAGGCGGTGGAGCCACCGTGCCTGAAGGCGTTCAAGGAAAGCCCGGACGTGGCACTCGGTGCTCTGGTCTAGCTGACACGGCAGTACTGGGCCACAGGCTGGACCCGGTGGTCCCGGAGGTCCTTTCCAAGCCGACCCTGTGAGAGCGAGGGCCCCCGGCCCCGCGGCCCCCTCACGGCTCCCTCACGGCTCCCTCACGGCTCCCTCACGGCTCCCCCCGGCCGCGCCGCGCGGACCCCGCGCGCCCCCTGGCGGCGCAGCCGCCGCCCCGCTCCCGCCGTCAGAGCCCCAAATTAAGTGTTTTCACTCAGTGGAAATGAAATGTTTTGCAAGATGAAACAGAAAGAAAATTGAGGTTTTAGGTAATTACTAGTTGGCATTTACATATCACAGGCTGGTTCAACACCTATTCATTTTCCTCTTTTATTTTCAATTTTTTAAAATTGCTCATTAAAACGAACACATGACAGGGACGGGGGGAAAAATTGCTCTTCCTCTTTTTCCTGAGGACTACAAAATCCAGATCTACTTTTAATACATTTATCTATAATTATCACATACAAAAAAGCCTTACTTAATTTACATGAATAGGGTGACCGAAAAAAAATTTCAAAAAAATTATAAAAGCCAGGAAAAAAACCCATGTGAGCTGTCAGTGTGTTGTGCCTGCGGAGCGCCGGGGCCAGGCTGGAGCGAGCAGCGATGGAGCAGCTGAGATCCCCGGTGTTCTGCCACCCCGTTCCCATCCATCCCACCCCGCAGCTCAGCTGGCACACCGTGCTCTCGGCTGCCTTCCTCCCCTTCAACATACTTTCCCCTCATTTCTTCTGCTATTCCCACTACAAAGAAGTGACTCCACAGAGTCCCTGCTTTCAACCTCTTTGTTCCAGGAGGTACTCCACACTTCCTCCAGCTGCTCCCGAAGGCGTGACCTTTCCACCTCCTTCATTCACACAGAATAAGCCTTTCCTCACATAACCTCACCACTTCCAGGGATCCTGCTCTGCAGCTCCAGTCACAGGCTCTCAGCTCGGTGTATTCTCCACTCAGATTCCCTTTGTTCAATTAAATACGTCTATCCCATGCACAGCCCTTAATTTTCCTGCACCCTCCAGCTTTTTTTAAATTTTAACCTTGTGAAAGTCTCATTTAACCCTCACAACGCATTTTAGGACACAATTTGTATGAAAAATGCTATATAAAATAAAGTTTTATTGTATCATATGTTAAGGACATAAAACATCCCAGACAGAAGTGTACAGAAACTGACATGATAGACTAATATATTTTAAGGTCTATTGTGTAAATATGTATTTAGGGAATTCTAAAGCATGGTATTATTGACCCAAGTCTCTCTTAAAACACATTGATATACGGAATAAAAAACCCTTATGAAAAGTAGCAACTTCATCTGTGTAGTAGTCACCTTTCAAAGTGAAATATCTGTCATCTTCAGTTTTTTATAATTCAACTGAGAACACAGTGGACATCTTGACAAAATTCCTGTCCTTTTAAGAGGAATAATACTCAAGCTAAACTTACATGCATAAATCTAAAAACAACCAGAAACTTTTACACGTACATTAAAAGAAATGTACAATAACTATTTTTATTTGCAGAGAAAATGTGCTAGCTACGTATTTTTTTTATTTCAGAAATACACCTCCAAATGAGACTTCATAACATCGGGCTCAACACGATAAAATCTGTTAGAGAGAAGTGATAAATGCTGGGAAAACATCTTATAAGAAATATGAGCAGAAGAGCAAACTAAATGTATTAAACTGATAATGCAGCCATAATAAATTTAACCAGTGAGCAGCATGAACCTTTTTTCTAGAGTTCAAACATTTTAACTTTTTATTGAAGAGAAATCATCTCACTTTTGGAGGGAAAATAAACTTTAAAAATCCCCTTTTTGTACTTCTGCCTGAGCTGAAGTTGCAAGCTCCCTGTAATCCCCAGTACCACCAAAGAAGGAATTGCAGCGAGATGAGCAGGGTGGGGGTGCGGGGGGATATCGCCTGCAATCCAACTGGCAGCAAATTATTTGAAGCTTTGTTTACAGGAAAACGGCAACAACGCCAGCTCTGAACGCCGGGATCCCCGAGGACACGACTGGACTAACTAGAGAGCCGTGTCTCACGCCCTGGGTGAGGAGCTGCCTCCCCTCGTGGGAGCAGCCATGGCAAGGTCACCCAGCTGATTCCACAGGACCTAAGAGAGATGCCAGACAGAAGGTCAAAACTTAGGAAATAGAATCTGCTTTTTATAACTTTCCATGACAGTACCCAATTTCCACAACCTGCTTCTCCCTTCTTACAGGAGGAAGCTTTGGGATCACTGGGGCTATGCTGTAAAATTAATGCTGTTTGAGCTCAGTCACTCCAAAGGAATGTAACGACCTAGTGTCCAAGATGCTCACTACAGCAGAACTAGGACCAGTCCCTGGCTCCACAACTGAGAAAAATGCGTGATCCAGGTTCCAGGGGAGCAGAAGACAGCACCTCCAACTCCCCACCTTCCTCACTCCTCACTCTATCCGTGTCGTCATTACTGCAGAGCTCAAATACAGCAGCTTTCACAAGAAATCCCTTTTACCCTGTTCCCTTCACATGTGTAGAATGTAAAAACCAATGAAGTTGTAATTTATTACATTTTCATTCTTTTAACTGCAGGGCAGACAAGGACTGCAGGATGTTCATTCACATGTGAGGGAGCCGGAGAACGATGTGAGGATAGAAGTCTGTGTCACACCTAACAATTGTGCCCGAGTACTTAAAATCACTATTGAATGGGAGACTGCAGAAGGCTGAATCAATCAGAGATGCACCAGAACAGGAGCATTGTTCACACTTACTTAGATCCTTCTAATTCCACCGTCAAGGGGCTGGACAAAACCAGTAAAACAATGGTTTAGATTTAGTCCAAGAGGATCGAAAGTAGAACCCATCTACAGAAGAAGTTATAAAGTTGTTTTAGACTGGAAAGACTCAAATGACAAGAAAAAACAGCAAGTTACTATTCCTCAAACCTCCTATTTCAAGAACCCCATTTCACAGAATTTTTAAATCATAGGAAATGTGGACTAGAGGATGAATGTTTTCCTTTCAGCAATAAAGCCCCAAACAATTAGGGCTGAACTCAGGGGTCTGTGATGACGTTAGGATGAGGAAGATCTGAATGATGGAATAAATATAGGAGATACTAGAGGAAACGATCTGGATCACCAGAATCTAACAAACAAAAGGCTTCATGTTGAAAACATTAAAGAAGCTGGAAATCGTGACAGGTGCACAATAAATCATGCAAACCACAGCAGTTGGGAAGAAACAGCAAAAGGAGAAGGACTTAAAACACTGGAAGACCTTTCTGTAAATTTGGTTTTTTACTTAGAGCTCTTTGGGATAAGAATGGTCCTTTTCCTCTGCATTTGCACAGTGCCCGGTGCTGGTCTGCAACTGGCCTCCTCGACATTTATTACAACACAAATAATAATAAAGACTGAGCAGACCATGCACTTTGTTCCTGCTGTTAATTGCCCCATTAAGGGAAAAATAAAGTAAGGGGCAAGAAGCCTGATTGGCCAGAGCTGCCCCGTCTGTGGGGACTGCAAGTGGAATAATTTTATAGATTCAAAAGCAGCTGCGTCCCTTGTCTTTGTCCAGTTCTCAGCAGAACGGAGCTCACATCACACAATTCCTCCTTCAAATCCAGCGACTTCCATGACCAGCCTCAAAAGCAACTGAGCTTCCGTCAACTCTTAGGTTGCTTCCTCTATAACAGGGGTGAAACACAGCAAAATGGCAAACATGAGGAATATTTCCACGGTAGCTGTCCAGACCATAAATATTCTGCAAACAATGGGCCCACTTCATTTTCCCCTGGGGTCAATCTAGCATTTTGCATGGATGTTACATTCACTGCTTAAAGAAACAAAGCATGTAAGTGTCAGGACAAATCCAGGATGCTGTTCAACTTATACAGCACTGTGCGTACCAAAAAACTGCACGTACCAAAAAACCCAGCGTACTGATCACCTACTCTCTCAAAACACCTGAGTGAGATCTCACCATCCTAAACTGAGTTAAAACGTCCAAGAGAATTAGTTCAACAGAGAATTAAACTGACGCCTGTGTGCTTGTCCCAATTTCCTACACAGAAATTTGGGTCCAAAGCAGGAAGGCCTGAAAAATCAGACACAGTTCAAAACAGCACTTCTACTGGGTTTTATTTTTCTTAAACCTTGGCACAGCCAGCACATGTCAGGGACTATTATAATTATGCTCTTTATGTGCTGAAAAATTAATAAACAATTACTCACTTCAGGAAAAAAAAGAAAGCAGCCATTTCCTTGACAAATGCTGCAGAAAGCATCAACAATGTCTCTGAAATCTGGGTCCACAGCAGGGAATTAACACCAAGGGAAGAACGGCCACTGCTGCTACGGACTAGAACGACTGGAAACACGAGGCTGTAATGCAGTTTTCTCAGGAGTCTGCACCTGATCCAAAGGAGCTACAAAGCATTTTTATATCTTTGTAACAGAAAAAGAGTACATTCAGTCTTTAATGCTGCTTTGGCTCAAGTACAGGCCAGTCAATCGATTTCTATCAAGCCACAAAGTCCAAAATTTGGTGTTTGAAATGCACTAGTTTCAATTCCATTAGGGCCAAAAAGGGCTTCTACACTGCCTTCGTGGCTGGAGAACCTCTGCTGTGCTAGGAAGTCAAGCTCACCTTCCCAGGAAACCACGAGAAAGATAAAAAATACACACTTTCCTGAACAAATGAATGAGACAGCAAACATCTGGGACCTTGATAAATTCTCACAGAAATTTATTTACAGCCTAAATTTTGACTAAAATCTGCCGTTCAGTAGGTTCTTCCCTAAAATACTGGCAAGTACTACATTAACTTCCTTGAGAATCCACAGGGAACCCTGGTGCACTTGCACTGAAAGGCTTCCAATATTCTTTAAAAAATTAAATAAGCTAAATAAATCCCACATATCCCTTTTTAAGCAGACCCACACTACAGTCTTCTCCCCACCTTAAATCAATGGTAACCCAATTCCAATGCCTTACAGCTCTGTCTGAGAACTAGTGGAGAGATCAACGCTTTTTATCTTAAGGATTATGGATCACTCCCTGGGTGACTAACACACCCAGCAGCCCATTAGAACCACCACAAAGGGCAGCTGCTCCTCCTCCCACCCCTCTGACTTGAGAAAGCAGCATATAAAACTTCGCCTTTTCACGCTGCAGTTCTTCGCCTGCCTGCCTTGTTTCATACTCTAAACACACCAAGATTTATTAACCTTTACAGTAAAAACAAATAAAATGATGATGATGAAGTAAAAACACAGTGATGTAAGGGCTGCAGCTAGCACCGTTTATCTGTGGAAATCCAATTAGTGCTCAAGTGCCAGAGATACCTGGAAAAGTGCTCACAATCGAATAAAAAAAAATACAAAAACATTAACCTGATGGCTAAAAACTCCACATTTAAACATTTAAAGTAATAAGGGTGCTTTTATTGAGTATTTTCTATATTTCATTAGGTCCCAAATTGAGGAGGAACCCCAGAGATGCATTTCCTGGGCTTTTGGACCCTTAGATCAAATGCTTGACTTTGTTGTTGGTGTTGTAAAACACAAAAAGAAAGAGTGTTTCTTGCTAGAATAGCAAACTTCTTTCTGCAGTAGAAACTACAGCAACAACTGCACATGCAGGAAATGCTGGAAAGCCTATGAAGATATTCTTTGATCAGAGACATTCATTCTGTACTCATTGTGATGTGAGCAGAAATGTTGTTTGAATTATTTCTGCACGTAAGAATATCTGGATTTACCTCTACAGTTGTGCTTTAGCAGAAACTCTTCTCTCAAAGCCATGGTCCGTGTCCCTTGGCTGGGAAAGGGACCACTCTGACGAGATGGTTGCTGGAAAGACAAGTACCCCCTGCACACCTTGACAGGCTCAGAAAAGGAGATGGGAACTGAATAAACAGATTAGTCAAGCCCCCAGCAGCAGGGCTCTCAGATTAGGTCTGATTACAAGACTTACAGAAAAAGCACACAGCACAACGTCCCTGCTGTGCCCTCTGAATACTGTCACTCTGCTGCTTTCTGCCAGCATTAAATTCACTTAAATTTATTAAACGAGGAATCAGGAGAGAGTCACTGTCAATGAACAGAAGAGCAAACTTCTGAGTAACAAGCTCTCTAAAAGCACAGAGCAGGAGACAATAATATTTCACAATTTTGGGAACATCTAATAGAACCTTCCCCACAGGCTTGCTTATGGCAGAACATTGCACTTGCCCCCAGTATCCATTTCTGTGCACTGCTCTCAGGCTGTACAGCGGAGTTGAATATACACATCCAGAATAGACTGCACTAAATGCAAAATAAAATGCGCTTAAATTCCATTCCAAGGTGAATTAACTGAGCTAAAAGAAGTGAACTTCCTTGAATTATACAGAAAAATAGGTTTTATTTTGTATTTTTCCATCTATTTTTAAAAGTCCGAAGTCTTTATCACTTTTGCAGGGATATTTCATGACAGATCACTGTCAGGATTTTTACTTAATGCTAATCCTTAACTTTCTTTCTTTGTAATATGAATCCACTGCTCAGAAATAAATTTCAGACTCAAGAATATCATGTGAACAACTTGGGCTGTACTGGGTACCAGAAAAATAGTTATTTCTTGACTTTACTGTTTCCCTGGGCTGCCTCTTCAACTCAGATGTTCTGAACAGACTGGCCGTATTTCTGGTGTTCCCTTTCTGCAGAGAATATTCATGAATTAGCTTTCACATGCCACGGAGTGCAACTTGTCTTTAGGGAGAAATTTCTACATCTCTTTAGCTTTTGTGCTTGGTATGTAGCAAATTACAAAGAGGAACACGATACCCAGAATTTGAACGCTGAAATATAAAATATTTAACATAAAAAATTAAGGAAAAAGATCCTATATCAAACAAATCCAACACACCAACATTTTAGATTCCCCTCCTCTCCATCCCCTGTAACCAACAGGGATGAGAACAGGGTAAAAATCAGTGGTGAGAGACCTCCTGCTCTTGTCTGGAGTATAAAGAGTCCTGGTTTATTATTCTGCATTTGCATGTGGCAGCAAATGTGTAAATGTTTTAATAATACAAAAATCCCAGTAGAGTGGAGGAGGAGGAGGAGGAGGATATGAAAGAAAGGAATACAAGGACATTTACTTTCTTGAGAGTGAGATAGAAAAGAAAAGAGGGAAGGAAGATGACACGATAAGGGACAAAAAAAGCTTTTCTGGGGTATATCTGGAAAAAGCTGAAAGAGAAATCATTAGGAAACCCATAGTGCATCTACAGTGATACAGTGTGGATCAATTCATTTAACACTGCCCTGTACATTTACAGAAAAGTACTTTTGATATAATAAAGGCTCATAAACACACAGAAATTGGGTTAGACCTGTTTCAAATTCCTGCCAAACAATGGTTCAGAAAAATGAAGCTCTATTTTAATTAGCTCGACTCAAGAGTGATTTGATAACAGCAGATGCTGTCTGGATGCTTTCAGCTTGATGGGCTCCACATACATGAACTTAAGAGTGGCTTTGATGCAATTAGGTAACTCTCTCTCCTTTAACATGTGTTAAGCTGAACCAATGGCTTGTGTCTATTTAACATCTTGAACTAGAGGGATATTGACACTCCTCGTCATTCTTCTCCAAAAGAGAGGAGCTAAAGTGAAGAGAAGCAGCTTATTTGGGGCTTACCCAGAGTTCCAACAACTTGAGGGCAGAGAGGAACAGGCACCAGTTCACTGCTCACAATGTAATACTAAGATCTTAACATTAGGTCTGTTTCTACCACAAACCACATTTCCTGGCACGTCATGTTTACAGGCTTGGTTAGTCCCAATCAAAAAACCTGCCCTGTCAATTGCTGGTTCAACTCATGTCATTTTCTGTAAAAATGAGAGGGATGCAGTTATAGATGTATGCATTTCATACATCCCTTTCAGTCCTATATTCCCAGAAGATACTCCATAGACACACTGTACCATTAGAGTGGCTTCCATTCAGTCATGGTACGGCTCTCCCACCTACTGTCCATGGCTTCCTTTTAGAGACAACTTCTATTTCTAGGAATATTTGTGCATTAACGTCTCAGAGGCTCCTTTGGCTTTCTGAAAGGATGTACCTACCTCACTCTGCAGCCAGAAAGCACAGGCATTTGCTAAAGGACACATGCAACATAGGAGCTGCTTTAATGCATCAGGGACAAGGCTAATAGGAGGTCTTGATTTGTTAATTATCTGTCAGTTTGTCACAGCTGGGCTGCAAGGAGTGGGTGAGGGGGAATCTTTCTGCTTGGTTCTTTCTCTAAATGCTGAATTAGGCTGTCAAAACCTTCATCCCACCACAAGACGCTGTGAAAAGAAGAGCCAGACTATCCTTTTCTTCCTCCTTTTCCCAGCAGGATATGCTGCTTCAGATGTCCTACCCTCCCACCATGACTGCAGAAATGTATATTGCATATAGAAAATGACCTTCACACCGTCACACCATGCCCCATTTAGTCAAGGGACATTAGCAGACCTGAGCAGGATAAATCAGAGAGGAAATCCCAGTGCCAGGGGAGCACACAGGAGGCATTTATTTCGTAAGGAGCCCTAAAATTGCTACCTGCTTAAATCAGCAATTTCCAAGCAGGGTTTTGGAAGGCAGAAGGCCTGGCCCCTGTGAGAGCAGACAGATAGATATACACCGAGTTACAGAGATAAAAAGGTGGAGCAGTGTCAAGATTCCCTTTCTTCTTACATCTCTGCCCCACGTAATCCTCTAAGTAAGGGGAAAAGTTCAGGCTGTGAAATGGGATAACGGAATACCCCCATGGAGACAAAGCCAGAACAGCAGAAAGCAGGCTGTGATACAGCAGTAGATTTTCCATAAATGCTTATACCTCCTAGATCCAGCTAAACATGGCTGTTAAGCCGTGAGAGCCCAGGGAGATCTCCACCCACTCCTCTGCTTTCCCTGCAGGCCACGTCCAGAGCATCCCATCGCTCGAGTCCTTTCCTCAGCAGGATTATGAAAAATCCCCCGCAGGAGCTTCCCACATCCAAGAGACACACCCCTTCCTACCACCAGCGACGCTGCGCCCTTTCAGGTGTGGGAGGCTTGAGGTTTATTCCCTGCACACCGGGGCACTGCCTGCTCGAGGTGGGAAAACAGAGGGCATTCAGTTCTGCCTTTGTACAGGTGGTCAGAGCTATAAACTCACCAGAACTGGACAAAATGACCACGAGCATTCCTCTGGCCATTTCAACAGTTAAAAAAAGGTGTCTTAAGTTAACATTTGTATATTTTACACTTAGGACAGCCAAGGAGCACATACGTATGGTCAGCACACAAGTCAAATTCTCAGAGCAGTTTCCTTCTGTGTACCATCTTCTCCTGTAGTTGTTTCATCTTTGATCTAAAATCCTTAGAACAAACATTTCATTTTCTAGTGTGATCCACTCATCACTATACAGCACACCAGCTGAAAGGACAGAAGAAGACCTACAGCTTCCTTGACTGATTATTTAGTCCTGAGCACTAAAACTAATGCTACATTTTGCACACACAGTCCTACCTTCCCCAGATGGGGTCTACTGAGAAATCCACTGGGGACAAAATAACTGTCTCTGTTTCATCAGGTGAAGTTAATAGATCCATTTCGGGCAATATTTGCAGAACTTAACCCCAGAAAATAAAATTTGCTGAAGCACTGCTTCTCAAAATTTATGCAAGCTTGACTCCCTTTTTCGCTCATTGTGGTGGCTCATCCCACATTCCTCAGCTGAGATGGCATCAAGTTCCTTCGGGAAAATAAGAGTTACTGAAGTAAATGCTACCTCTTCAGACAAGGAGGAACAGAGCTCCAAACAGCAATTACAAGTAGAAAGCTGTTTACTGGTGAGTGACTTTGTGACTTCCTTTGAAGCCTTTGCATCCCTTTGGAGTTCTAACCTGAGTTTGAGAAATTCTGCTTTAAGGAACTTAACTATGGAGAGACATAGCACTGGTGATGACAATGTGATGACACAGCATTGCTCCCCGCCCTACACCTACATAAGAGCTCAGGAGCAACTTCCCAGCAGGTCCTGGTGGCATCACCTCTGCCCCACAGTGACACAGGCTCCTGGGTGCTGGGATGATGGTGGAGATAACAACCCAGCAGCATCGATAATACAACCAATGCAGTAGTCAGCATTAATTATCCCAAACTACTATACAGGCAAGGCCTGTGTTTCTTAAAACATCTGTCTCTCAATCTTCTGGTCTTTAATAAAATCACCCTCCCAGCCATAGGGTGTAACTAGAATTGTACATACGCATGTGCATGCAAAAACACAAATGCATAACGAGAGATTCAGGTCCTCATTAAAAAATGGAATAAATAAGAATTTACCAAGGAATTCTGCCAGAGTCTGATTTCCAGATCTGGTTTTGCTGCATTCTTGCCCACAGCCTGCAGAGCTCTGGGTGCCTCCCTATCCCTCTCCAGCTGCACCATCCTCTTCAGATTCAGACTTCTTGCACCTATAATTACTAGGTGCTCTGTGCCAGGCTCCTTTAATTAACCAACCCAACTCTTCTCCCTTTGGGATCAGACTAAGCTCTTTTTTATTAGATCCATCATTAGCTCCATCAGTATCTAGGCCTAAGCATGATACCTTATACCACTCCACGAGTGGGGCTGTAGGGTGCAAATGACCTCCAAAGCACCTGCCTGCAGGACAGGCAAGAAAAGCAAGTCTATGAACCCAGGAAAAGTGGCATGAGGGGTGGATACAACACATTCCAAATTTAAGTACACCAGCAAAAACGACACAGCTCAAAATCCTCAGGAAAATGCATTGTGAAGGGACCTTAGGGTTCCTGTTAGGTGCTTCTGCAGTGCTGAAGGTGGTTCAATCCAAAGAGCAGAGGAGCAAGAACAGAATAAATCCCCTTATTTGTCGTTGCACTGGAGCCAACCTTGTGATTTTCAGGGCTTCAAGAAAGAGCCAAGTATTCCTGGAGAGCACTACTTCCCCAAGCCTCACTCTCTTCAACTGACAGTCTTATCAACTTTCATTCTCTGAAGCTTGTTTTACCTAATTTCTAGACAAACTGCAGTCCACACAGAAAAAAAAAAATGTCAAAGTGCACCCTGGCCTTTTGTGGACCCCAAGATATCCCGGACGGAAGTGTTCATGCACGTGGTAGGGAGAGAACAGGAGGTGGAAAGCAGGAGAGCGGGTAATGCCCTGGGATTTCTTGGGACAGGCGGTCACTGCAGCTGCACAGCCTGACTTCCCCAGAGAGTTTTCTCAAGGAGAAGCCAGCCATCGATCTCGGGACACACAACTTCCAGGACCGTTCCTTATCTCAGAACAGCTTCTGCCACGAATTCCTGAATGCGCTTTAATGTTTAAATTATTAAATGCATTAATGTATTTACATTATTCAAGTCGTATGTGCATTTTTCTAAGATAATTTATGTATAAGAGCTTGAATGTCCATGACTGTTAATGTCTACAACCCTTCCTGTTCATTATTGATTCTGGAAGGAAAAAAAAAGGCAGTGTTTTAATGCCTTATTTTTAATGTATTAAGAGTCTGAATAAGTGCATTCTCTTTTTTCTTTTGTAATTTCATAATTTAAGTAGTGCATTTATTAAACTGACACAGTATGAATTGTGGTGAAGTCTGGCACAGGTCCATGCTGCCAACGCAGCCCAACCGACCATCACGCTACTCTGCAAATCAAGCACAAGCTCAGCTCCCCATACTCCAGCTTCTACTCCCTGTCTGAAATCAGAAGGGACACAGACTATAAAGTCTTTTAAAAGCACATTTTCTTCGCTATTTACATGGCTTTTCTCTGTCATCTCCATTTTAAGTTGGTGAATTTTTTTATGCTATTGATGAACTGTTTGAATGCAAACCTGATTTTTCAATGAATTTTGACACACATACTACAGTGTGAAAATGTCTACAGTACCTTTTAGTCCATGTAGTTCCCAAGCTCTTAAGAAATCTAAACTGAATATAATTTTCCTGTTTCTACACCACAGTTGTCACATCATAAATCCAAAAATTTGCTCACAGGTTACTGTTCACAGACCAATTACATACAGAAATCAGGTCATCTTCACTGCTGAACCACAGTCACTTCCAGAGCAGAACGCAGAGCTATTCAGCAGTAGCTGCCCATCCTATGTGGCATTTTGAGACACGAATGCTGTAACAGGCAACAGAAACTGCAAAGAAAAAAGTCAGCTAACACACAACAGAGCAACCTCCACTCACTCCACCCACACTTAAATGGTGTGTATGGACATGCACTTTATATATAAATTATGTGTAAATGCCTTGGATGTTTATAGCCAAAAATACTACTTCCAAAGTCCAGTTTTTACTGCCACACAAATCCATTGCCAGCTGAGCCTATACAGGGCAACAGTGACACCTGATGGCTTTCAGCTTAACCTTGGGACACAATTCCCTGGGAGGAGAATCCAGGGGTTCCATTCCCTCCCTCGACGTGGTGGCCCCGACTCCAATCACCTATCAGAGCAACTCATCAAGGAGATGAGCTGCAGAGAGATAAAACTTGCTGTACGTAGGCACTGTATGTAATTAAGAGTGTGCATAAGTTTCACAGTACATTCTGCATAATTACAGCCCTGCCTGGCACTGCTGCCAGTGCGAGCATGAACACACACGCACACACATAATGTATGCACAATATTGTGCATATGGACTTGGGAAAAGACAGGGAACAGTGAAAGTTGCTGGCTGTTGTTTTAAGAGCTGACTCTGCCATTTCTAAGGTTAAGTTTGTGTTTTTTTGCTACTCATTACCATTCTTTAACTGTTACAATTTATATCAGCATATAATGTTAAATAATTACAGGGAGCGGAGCTCACTCTAGCGAGGATATAAATGCGCTGTGGGATTCTACAGATTTAAACAAATAACACTCACAGCAGGGGGTGAGCAGATGAATTAGCATTAATATCCTGCCTGGGAGATCCCAGTGCAGTGTTATGGCTTAAATACAGATCTTTTCTGTAACAGTCAATATGACAGCTACTACCAATACAGCCCAGCACATCCACCAGTCAATATACAGCTGCAGCTGAAAGAATGCCCTCGTAATAATCCATACAGCAGCCAGTTAAAATAAATAACTTCCCTTTAACAGTCTATATCACAGCCAACTGCATTAAAACCTTCCCTTTTAAGGTCTATACAATAGTCAGCTAAATGGAAAAACTGGCATCCTTCTTGGCAGCTTCAGAGGGAAGTCAGGCACCGAACGGGTGAGAGCCTGAACTCTCATCTCCTCTCTTGGGGGCGAGGGGCGTCCCTCCGTATCATGGTGGAGAATCCTGCTCTGCTGCTAGCACAGCTTGCAGTGAGAGGACAATTTAAGCCTCCAAAGCCACCACTTCACTATCTTTCACAAGCAAGTACATTTGCTTTAAAACAATAAAGACCAAAACCTATTTCTTTCCTGACAGGAATAAGGAGCAGTAGCCAGCACGCAGATGTGTATTTCCGCAGAGTAAAGGCAATGTGCTTTTTCTAGCACTTTTACCACTAGAGAGATGTCCCATCTCAGCCTAAAAGCAGAACCCAAAACTCTCTGGTTTAAATCAGTAGCTGCTTTTTCACTCTCTAACAAGAAGCAACAGGCTGAGGTAGGCTGAGAGTCTGCCTCCCTTGGACTAGAGCACAGCCCTTCATTGTGCAACAGCAATTGCAACAGACCATAATATAAATCATGATAGACATGGTTACAAAGCACCCAAATCTGAGAACTGAACTGGAGGAAAACCCATGGCTATGGCAAATTCTGTCACAAGGCCACTTTTACACTTAGGGTCAAATCCTGTTCTCACGTGGATAGATTTTATCCTGGTACCCCTCTGCTAGGAGGAAGTGGTTGTAAATTCACATTTCAAATTAACTGACCTGCAAAACAAACCTGTAGAACTTCAACAAATTACAATACTCCTTGAGGCAAAGTAAGAAGTAAAACACAAAAAAAGGTCAGAAAGCACTTAATACTGAGCTTAGAGTTTACAAACTGCTGTACAAGCAGTAATAGATCTCTAGAAAATTAAATGTGTAGCTATTTTTGTATTTTCCATACTGCTACGAGATTTTACCAGCAGAGAATTTTGCCACTAAAATACTACATTTACTACCTTCCTTTAAATGAAAGGAGATAGATGACAATTTTGTTAGAAATAGAAATGATAAAGCAGGAATTGCATTTATTTTTTAAAACTTCACAAATTCAAAACATCTGACTGCTTCCTTTTTAAGAAACCTATCCCTTTGGGTATATATTAAAAAACATAAACATAAACCAGGGGCCTACAATCCCACCAGATGTTTGGCACCTGGAGCCTTTCCAAGTAATTGATTAGGAAAGTAAATTTTTTTTCAGGTAACAGGAAAAAATTATGTCTAAAATCTTTCACATTTTCAATGCTGTAATTCTATTCTACTGCAGATTTGAAGGGAAGACTGCAGCAACAAACTCCTTCCAGCTTATAGCCTCCCAAATTAAAAATAAATACACAACACCCCTACTCCAGAAGTCATGGTTTGAAGCTTTGACCATATTTTGCAAAATGACAGTTATTAAAAACAACAAACATGCATCACTGTGAGTCATCTGGTTTCCAACTTCTGAGTCAAAAGGGGCTGATTCCACACAAACTGAAACCTGGCTCTCCGAGGACTCGCATGTTTAACGATTTGTATCTCTGCACCACAGCTTCAGAACAGGATGTGGAAGAAAAGAATGAAAAGGAGGGAGAAAGGGGAGGGGAGGGGAAGAGAAAAAACACTTTTTACTGGTCCCAGTGTCACTACAAATAAAGAATACGTCAAGATTTAAACCATAATAATGGAAAGGCTATAAGGTCCCTGCTATAATGTTTCCTCTGATATTCCCTTTCATAAATGTTCTCTTTATGCTGCATGCTTGGCAATAATACATGTAACGTTTGTGAACCAGCACCATTGGGGAAGCTGCAGCATATGAAGCCTCACAGAACACACATTAGAAGCCAGGCAGTTCATTTACCAGTTCCCCAACTTTCCTTAGCTCACCCATCATCTTCAGGAGAATGCAACAAACCTGAGGAGACAAGACATCTAAAGCAACCTCCAAATATGTTCAGCTGGAAACGGATCTGTGTGTGCCAATGCATGGACACGCAGCTACCTCCTCCTCCAGTGCAACACCTCTCAGGGTTCCCAGCTCCTGCAAATACAAGCAAGAACCCCGAACCCGTTCACAGCTGTGCCAACAGGATCAGGGCACCCTGAGCTTCCTCTTGGCACAGACAGGGAAGGACCCATTCCCTCCAGGGAGCTCAGCTCTGCCTTCCCAGAAGGACCGGCCTTCAGCAGCCTCAGGCACCTGCATGCCTGGCAGGGGAAGTCCAGACAACAGCACCACCTCCATCAGAATTTAGAACCAGAATCTCATGGGGCACCAGTACTGAATTTCCCGAGGGACCTGATACCTCTACTTTGAGGCCTACTGGGTGTTCGGCAGCTGACCGTTAGACTGGAAACTCTGTCCATCTTTGTGGAATTGTGGCAACCTGAGCCGAGAAAGGGGTTTTCAAAAATCCAGTGCTGGGGGCCGGGGGCAGGCTCGTCTCAGTCTGTAATTCTCAATCACTGCACAGAAAGTATTTATATCCTGTTGGCAGCATGTGCAACCAATGCGACTCCCTGTGTCAGATCTGTCAATTATGGGCTTGACTTATGAGGAAAGATTAAATGAGCTAAATATGTAGAGCTTGGCTAAGAGACCAGGATGGGGGTGGGGGAAGGAGAAATGATGTGATAACTGTCTGCAAACATCTGAAGGGTGCAGATGCTTAAGGAGGAAAGGAATCACTTAGGATGGCACACAAAGCAAACAGGAGAAGCAAGCTGGAAGACACGGGAAATTCTCACTGTATAGCTGGGAATATCCATTCCAGCAAGATGTCTTCTACTGTTGAACTGTATTGCAAGGAATACCATCATCCAGGCCATTCAGATGCTTGACAAAACACCAGAACACTGACACCAGAGGAGAATTCTGCTCTGACCAGAAGATGAAACAGATAATGTAAAGAAGCGGCACATATTGTGAGTGCCCTCTCTTGCTTCCCTCCAGCTGTAAAATCATTTCACTAAAAAGCCATGCATATTTTCTTTGTTATTCTTCCAGAATGACACTTGTCGAAGTAGCGGTGGTGTGTTACAGGGTCACAGCTGGGAGGAGGACACGGTTTGTACACTGTAACAGAGAGGAGCTATGTAAATGTGCATACAAAACAAAAACAAATAAAAACCCCCAAAACTTATTAGGCTGTTTGGAAGGATTTGCAATGTAAGTGACATATGGAGAAATACAAGAAATATGAAAAGCAGTGAAAATTCCTTCTCAAGTAAGTTGGTCAGGGACTCCAAATGCAAGATTTACACCAACTCTCAACTTCCTAGTTTGGCAAATCTTGGTTCTGAAGGTTCTGGCATCAGAAGAATCTGAAGAATGTATTCCTATGTATCAAGGTTAGAGAATGTTCTTTCAGGTTCTTGAATATTCTGCCTTTTGTGCCCCTGCTACCTCACTTTTAATGTGATGAACATATCTGAGGCACAACAAAGACGCCATAGACATTGCAAATGTTTTCTAATGGCATGATCTCCCAGGTAAAAGTAGGAGAGGAAGGCCAGGAAGGAAGGAGGAAGGACGAAGGCAAGAAATGAGGGAAGTTATCTGACGTAGGCAGCTATAATCTTATATGGATCACAGGCTGTCACTGGACTCTTTCTGAGTGCAGTAACAACGACACAGGCAGTGCCTGGGCAAAAGGAGTCCAACTCTCCAGAGGTGTTAGAGGCAGGAGAGGAATTTACAATCTCTAGCAACATTTTTCAGAGTAGGAATTTGATACTATGGAGTCAAGAGGCACTCCAAAGAACAAGCTCCTGCACAGTTATTTCAAGAAGCTAAAAAGGCATTCAGGCACTCTGGTGAAGTTCTTCAGCTGGTCCCTCCTCTCCCCAAGCACAGAGAACTGTGGGCAGTTGCTGCCCTCTACAAGCTGCTCTGCACATAGCAAAGCTCCCACATCTGGAGCAGGAATGATGCCTTTATCCCACCTTGATCCCATAACCATTACCAGTGCAGGTATCTCTGCTGTGCCCCCATTCCAATAGCTGGGATGCACATAGCAAAATGCTCCCAATCCTCCTGCCAGCTGAGCAAAGCAGGACATGAGCAGTAAAATACTGTTTGCAGGCGTAGCACCGTCAGACCCTGAAAATATCACATGATGTCTTAAACCCGCTTTGGCCTGTGACTACTGCAAGTTTCTAGCTCTCATAAATTAATATATAATGCTATAATACAAGTTATATCCCAAACTATTACAGTCTACTCTCTTTTAAAATTGAGATTTTAAGGAATTCCAAACTTTTCCACTGACCTCAAATGAGCAGTGTAACCTGGTATGACAGTGTTTCTTTAACTATGCTCAGTGAGTCAATTTGCATCTGTGTGCTTGGCACACATTAATATATCTGTCTAAATCAACAGACTAAAAGGAATCGACAGATTAAGCAAGTGCACTTTGCATGAACAACGAAAGAAGTCAATGAACACTCAGAAGAAAGAGAGAAAAACAGGCAAAACCCAATAACCTTGAACTTATCAGAAGGTCAAACACAAGAGAGCTCTGCTTGGTGAATCACAGAGCTCTCTTTGCAGCAAACCAAAGGATATTGTGCGTGGCAGTCACACACCTCTGGCTCTCTGTTCATGGCCCAATAAACCCAAAATCTGCACAAGAACTGCCCTCCACAGCCCAGTGGAATTATTGGCCAGCACTGGGATGCCACAGCAGCACCTGCCAGACCACCCCAAACCAACTGCAGCATCATCACACACGAGGTTCCTGCCCGGGCGGGAGGTGGTGGAGCTGAGGTCTCTCTCCCTCTCCTGCTGACAGTGGTAAATTACCCTGACTAATGTTTCCCTGGGGACCGTAAGTTAGTTGCCTACTGACTCTGGCTGTCTGGAAATCCCCTCTGGATAGATTTACTTTTAGAGAATCATTCAGTGTACGCCACCACTAGGAACAAACCCATTGTGGCAGACGGAAAATTTGTACAGTAAACAGGTATAAATCTTGTCTTAAACAATGAAGGGTGCAAAAACGGAAAGCAGAAGCGTGATGCGGAGTGTCCCTCCAGCACACTCCAGTCTCTCACATCATTTCTGGGAAAAAAAGTTCTTCTTGGGAAAAAAAAAAAAACAAAACCAAAAACCACCATAATTTTCTACAACTCTAGGTTAAGACCTTCGAAATGCAACAGAAAGGATAAGGATATTACGAGGTATCCCTTGCTAAAGAATGTGTTCCAGAAAACAATGCGTTTTTCAGTGAAAATATCATTCTTGATTTCATTTCAAACCGATCTCAGGCAAAGAAGAACTTTAAAAAATTCTCATGTATCTCATTTTCTGTAGGGTTTGACAGGGCAGAAAGAGCATCTACTCCTTCATAAGAAGAGAGACATGGATTCTCAATTTGCCCAATGGTTTGTTTATAAAAAAGCAGACTCTGAGTACTCTTAACTAACATGAACCCTGACAAGCTCTCTCAAATCTTGTGACACAAATCTGTAGCTTCTCCTCATTCCCACTCATGGTTTTGTTCAAATGGTAAAGACAACAGTATTTGTTAGTATCAGTCTCTATCAACTTCTAATTACACCAATTAGAGCTAAAAGTAAAATCTCAACTGCAAAGCTCCTTTCTCAGAAATCTAAATGAAATTTTCTGTACTTGCACTCTACTTGAGAGGAAGTTTAACAGAACAGTTAAGGTGTAAAATGAGACAACAAACCAGAAAGGATTTAGTAATTCTACTGTCTGTCACTCACTGCAGTGTACCCTGTGATGTTTGCACAAAAAGGGGAGTTAAAAGTGTTCTGGCCATAACCCTGACCCTTAAATATTTGAAAATCAATTTAACAAAGGGTGGGGAAAAGCCAAGAGGGCTCCAGCACATTCCAACAAACTCTACACTAATTGCTATAGAGGCAGCAGTAATTCTTGTTAACTTGTACCTTTCAACAGCCTGTAAAAAAAGGAATAAAATGTCCACATTTCAGTGTTAACTGCTCTAATCTGCAGCAAGAAACAGAAAGAAATGGAACATGCTAAAAATAAAAGAAGAAAAATTAAATAATCTGCAAAAGAATCCTGATCCAGGGATTTTGTAATTTAGTGAGCAACCAAGAGAGTGTTTTACATTTACAACCAGTACTTTCATATTTACAACTAGTACTTCTTCCAGATACCAAGCAGCAGCTAGGGAATGAGTATGTTTTGTGACAGAAAAAAAAACCAAACAAACAAGCAGCACATCGAAAGGCCTCACTGACAGCTCTCCTTTAGTTTCTCCCTACAGCCCAGGTTCCTGTTGGAGCCTCTTACAGGCACAACCTTCAGAGCTGTAATTTAGGCTGCAGCAGATTGGGCAGAAAGCAAAGGCCAACAGCAAAAATATTCAAGCTCTTGAAAACACCACAAAAGCAGCACAGGATGGTTAAAAAGCTACAAGACTCTGCTAGAGAGCAACAGAACAAGCCAAACATTATTTAAACACATTCTGGAGAGATATTTGACCAAGGAAACAGATTCCTGATGTAAAGGGGATTTTCTACTGGTTTAACCTCACTGAAAGAGTTTGTCCTATGTCGTTACATCCTTTGCACGTCCCAGGACTTTGCTTTGAGTGGCTGTAAAAAGACAAACCTATTCCAATTCCACAAGTGTTCAGAGGCTTATCAGAGGTGGCTGCTCCAAGCAGCAGGGGATGCAGCAGTGCTCACTGATAAGCTGGGCTCAAGGAGAAGCTGATCCCGCGCTGACGATGACAAACGTGGCTGTAAACAGCAGCAGAGCGAGATGCTGACACTCTGTGAACACAAGGTTACACTTCCCACTACGGAGCTACACGGCAGATTTTAATGGGCCACGACCGACAGCCAGGGAAATGAGTGTCCGCTCTGCTGCAGGAATTATGGCTGTCCCCAGCCCTCCCACTCCCCCGCCACTGTCACTGCTCTAACACACTGACCTCCTATTAGGGAGTATTTTTCAGTTGGGACAGTTTATTGTAAGGACTCTGGATAACTCAAGGGATTAATGGCACGGACGTGGAGTCTGTTATCTCCAGTTTGGTCGCTCAAAACATCAAAAGTGGGTGGGAGAAAGAGCAGTTTGGATTGTGACATGAGTTTGTAGGGCTGCATTCTGAAGGCCTCAGTAAGGCCATAAACCTTTGCAAGGTATCCTGGAAGACCCAAATGCAGGACACAATATGATGTGTCAGACTGGGTCTGCTACAGGATCTTGCAGAATGCTGAAGTCCTTGTGCAACCAACTAGGAATCCTGGCTTATCCTGGGTTCCTGTTGAAAGCAGCAGGCTGCAGGCAGTGGTACACGGTAGGCAGAAGACAGTGCCCCTGTGCACAGGGCAAGGTGCTGCATTTAGCACCTTGCAGGATAGTGTCCATTTGAATCACAAATCCAATACACAACCAGCTTGAGTCTGTAACAACTTCTGCTGATACAGTGCAAGGTGTTTTAATTCTATTACTTTCTCATTCTTGTGTGCTGGTGTGTTCCAAACAGGTCTGTCCCGTGAAGCACCAAGTCCTTCCACTCACCAATAAAGTCAAAAAGGGTGAGAGGGTGCAGAGCAGAATTTAGTCATGAGACTCTTTCCTCCCTCCTCTGGACTCTTCAACTGCTTACCACCAAATGTGAAGTCCAGGATGATACCCCCGAGCACACAGCTCCCCCACAGAGCCGACTGCTGGATCCATGCCAGGGCTCTCTGCTGTTTCCGTAAACACTTTTATGACACGGCACCATGTGCCTGCGAGTCTGGTTTATGGGCCAGAATCTCCTGCATCTGTGGAAGGCAGCGTGCATGATCCTGGCCACAGGGAAGCCACAGCAGGATGGTGGAAGTCAGGTCATCTGGCTCACAGACCTGAACTGCTCATTTAATAAGGCATCTACAGAGGAGCAGATGGAAGCAATAATGACTCCTAAACAAATGTGACAAAGACCGTAAGAGTTTATTATTTAAAAAAAGTTAATGAAAAAATAAGAAGGAAACCTCCACCTTTCAGAGGGCTCTAATTAGCTCACATGCTAGACTCACCATCGGGAGAGTAAAGTTTACGTTGGAGTTCTTTACGTGCATAAATAATTTTATGGAGTAAGAATATCCACCCAAACAGAAAGATACACAACTGCTATGCACTTCCTCTGAGCAATTCTGCAGTCACACATACAGTAAGAAATTAATTATATCTAAGGTAATATTAGAATCTGCCTTGAGAAAGAACAAACTGTTGACCAGCACAGGCTGTGCCGATCTGCTGCCTGCCCTGACCTTCCTAAGGCAGGGAAAAACAACCCCTCCAAAAACAAACCACCAAATCCACCACAAAGCACATGGTGTCGAGAACAGCTTCAGGTAATCTCATGTACAGATGTCCATGCAATTAAGGGATGGCACAGTGTTACTAGAAAGAGACTGCTACTGCAACAGAATTCACAATCAGCCCTTTCATGAGATGCATTTTACTGACTTTTCTCAGTTCACGGTTTTTACTCACATCTCTCTTTTTAAAAAATCTCCTAGGTTCTCTAGGTCAGAGTTACTTGGTAAAAATACTTCGATGTGGCCAGTGCCACAAGTACTTGAGTCTTCTCCCTGCAAACAGCTATGATCAACAAATGAAAGCCACAGAAGAAACTCAGAAATTTATATATTCGGGACAAAAGCATTGGCTAAGAATTTTGTCAAGGTTTTGGCTTACTTAGAGATGGCAGAAGAGGAAGGAAGGAAAAAAAAACCAAGGTTGTAAAAAACCAAATACTGCAGCTCCAGTAGTGGCTCACTTCCCACTCTGCATCACCATAAAAGAGCAAACAAAACAGGTTCTCTTAGTTATCCTCACACACAAAAAATCCCAGGGCCCTTTCCAAAATGCTTCTACAGTAAAAACACTGGATTACGTGCACTGCCAGCTGACAAACATTTCTAAGCTCACTCTGAGTGCCTCTGAATATAAGACAGCTCGAATGAGGTCTCTGAGCAGCAGAGGGGTTTCTATAAGAGTACAACACTACAAATCTGCTGCACAGGGCTTTCTTCAGACTCTTTCCTAAAGAGGCTCTGAACAAGAGCACACGCTCAGGACAGGCAGCAGCCCAGGCCACCCATGTCTAACCCCAGACTCACAGGAGGTTGTGGCCACAGATCAGAATTCAGAGGTGTGAACAGCACGGCCACCTGCGGCAGCTTACACCTTTTCCACAAAGCACCAGCTCCTCAGAAAAGCAGGACAAAGGCTGAAAAATGATGCAGCAAAGAGAACAACTCATGTGTTATCAACAAGAAATTCTCTGCTGCTTCTCGAGGAACTTACCAGCGGCTCCCGAGATGCAGCGTTCTCAGTCGCAGGGCAGGAGCCAGCCTGTGAAGCAGAAAGAGAGTGAGGTCACATTGCCACCCGATGGACACCGTTAGAAACACTCATCTGAGAGCAGCATTTAGGCAGGCACATGTGTCTGCGCTATCAGCAGCAGTTCTGTGGAGGACTGAAGACAAAAAGGTCAGAACCACAGAAAAAAGTTAATTCCCCTTTTAAAACAAGGGAATTAACAGAATCTGCAGAACTGACTTTAGGGAGTCAGCAGTGAGAGCCAGCAAGACTCCTGAGAGATGGCATGAGAGTAGTGGCCACCCAAACACAAATTTTGAAATACTTCTCGCATTTCCAGGATCCAGTAACGCACCCATTGTTTTCTGAACCTGACTTCACAAGATTTCAAAACAACAATGATTTACGTAAACCTCACAAACTGTCAGCAGTACCAGGACCATCCTTGTTTCCCACATGTAATTAAGAGATGAAGTTTTGTCCTCCAATTCTGTTCCTCATTTTTATGCAATATACCTCACCTTCAAAGTACCTCAAGATTTATTTTTCCCATTTGCCAAGAACTACAGGCAAGCGGGGAGGAAAATTTACCAATATATTGACTAACAGTGCAACTAGGGAATTAAGTCTCTGGAGCAACAAATCAGGCATCTTTCAACATCTTTGAAATTTGCTTTAACTACCTGCTTATACAAAGAAAACACACAGTGAGATGGTAGATTCAACAACATTACTGCCAATTAACATCAAAGAATTTCAATTTTTCTCACACTACTGGGATTTATGGTTAACTGGAACACCAGAGGACTGGTTTGCTGCCAGGCTCCACCAAGAGGAGTCACCAAACATATTGCCAAAGTATTTAGCATTAAAGAAACACTGATAGCCAAGATAAATCTGAAACTGGTTATCCTGTTCACAGGCTACACCGTCATCTTGCTCTTTTCTTTCTTCTACTATAAAGAAACAGTAACAGAGACACGGGATCTTTTCTTTTGCTTATTTTTAGGAAAGACATTGCTAAAGGCCCAAGGAACATGATTTCTAAACAAAACAAAGTATTTTAAAATCTCAGGTAGAAATATTTATTGCCTTTAGAACATAATTCTATCTACGTAAACGTTTTCATTTGAGCTGCAGTACTCCCCTCTCCCCACACTGCTTGAGGCAATATATTAATTCATGAGAATGAGAAAATTAAACTAAGAAAAACAGATAATAAGCCATAAGACATCTGACACTCCCTTTTCAGCATCTAAATTAACTTGATTTGTAATAGAAAACATGATGAGGCAAAAACATAAACATATTAAGTGAGGCAGTGCCACTACTCACAGCCTCATGTTGAAAGCTTGGCAATAAATAAACATACATCACCAGTGGCAGAAAGCAAATATTTTATTAAATTCTCTAAACGTTTAGAGTGCAATGGGGACAACTTTCTACAAGCATTGATAACAGTGTCAAAACTGCAATGGTTGTGTAAGAGGAGCAGTCTTTACATTCTGTGAGACTTGTAAAGATATTTTCATTGGTTTGTTCAATGCCGAAACTGTCCCCTTGAGAAGTCACCCACTGTACTATATATCCTTCAATCACACCCCCTTTTTCCAGGCAAAGCTGTAAGACTCTCAAATTCCATCCAAGCTCCCAGAATCTGAGAGCACTGAACACTTCTCAGCATTCTGGGTGAGGAGTGTGTACCAGTGTGAGACCCGTAGGAGATGGTAAATAGAGTTACAGAATCACAGAATGGTTTTTAGGTCAAAGGGACCTTAAAGATCCTCTCATCCCAACCCCCTGTTGTGGGCTGGGACACCTTCTGCAAGACTGGGACATCTGTCCCCAGCAGGGACCGCCAGCCTGGGGCACAGGGAGCGGCCCCTCTGCCCCCCCAGCAGCACACAAGGGGAAGGAGGAGGCTCCTGCGGCACAGAGCAGTTCCTGGGGTGTGCCGGGGCTGCGGATCCGTGTGCTGCCCCAGCAGCTGGGCTGGAGGCTCTGACCAGTGGCTGCCCAGCAGCTGGGCTGGACGTTCTTCACCAGTGGCTGCCCAGCAGCTGGGCTGGAGGCTCCTCATGCGCCTGACGCAGGGCAGAGCCAAAAGGGTAACTTGTTATGGCCTGGGCATCCAGCACTGCTACAGGCAATGGGACAGATTCTTCATCTTTACCTTTAAAACACAGACGGTTCCCTGGCTACGTTCATGAGGCCTGTTAAAAAGCAAGACTTTTCCATTTCCAAACATCGAACCTTATTTTGAGGTAAAGCAACACTAAATAAATGGAGGGGGGGGGGGACGACCTTAAGTTTGCAGAGGGAAAATACAATATCCAAACTCAAAGGAACCTGAATGGTTTTTAGGCAACCACATTTGCCAATTAACCAGATTTCTTTCCGAGAAACTGCCAGGCCAGCAGACTGCCCAGGTGCCTTATGGACCAGTCACAGATGGTTTCACGTTTCCTCATTCCGGAAGCATTCACTTGAAGTGTGAGGGATGGACTATAATGCCTGCACCTCAGACTGGGGCTGACGAAAACACCTGGGTGATGCAAAGCTGCCCTGCCTCCTGTGAGTTTGGTAACTCGGCCTTTCATAACCCAGATCTGTGCTGGTTAGCCAAGAGTACCGATTTTACGTAGTTTATTTCCATTTCAGTTTAGTTCAACAGCCTTCCCTACAACCTCAGCCTGCTCAACGCAAAATAAAGGGATCAGCAGAGAGGTTCATGGTGACAGATTTGAGTGATAGCATGTAGCAATGTGTCGCTGGCAGACTGCTCTGTTCTCTTCCCAGTTGCTCACACAGCCAGACCTTTCCCCTCCTGCTGCTGCAGTGGGACCCTGAGGGCACTGAGAGGACTTTACCAAATTCCACTGGCACCACACGCTCAGGAACCTGTCTGGGATAGTGGCGAGATGAGAGAGCTCCAGGAGGTCACTGAATTTGAGGTGGGTTGAGCTTGCAGTGAAATACAAGAGAGTCTAGATCACGAACGAGACAGTGTGAGTGAGAGGAAGCCTACACTCTATACACCTACATCACACCTGCACTACAGAATCATACAATCCAGCTTGGAAGAGGCCTTCAAGAAGATAAGAATATATACTATATGCAACTACATCACACTTCTGCTTTTTCCTCTGACTGCCGCATTCATTTCATGTCCCAGTTTAAAAATATCTTACGGTTTTAGTGTTCCTTGAGCACTCAAACTAATGAACTTATATTTCTCTTTTGCTCTCCCCATTCAGCTTTGCCCTTTTACCCTCTTGCCTCAAGCATCTTCCTCCGTCCCTCGCATTTGCAAGGAAGAGATAATATTTTTGTCTAACTAGTCATAAAATCACAGAACATTCTGAGCTGGAAGGAACCCACGAGGATCATCGAGTCCAAATTTTACTCTGCACAGGGCTCTACCGAGTTTTATAACCCAGCTGCACACTGTCTCCTTTCTCTCTGGCCGTGTTCGTATTTATTCTCCTCCTATTCAAGTGCTTGATGAGTTTCATACACAAACCCTCAATGCCAACACGCCTGTGTCCTGGGCCCGGCCTGCACACCCTTCAGCCAGCCCCGCACAGCCCCTGCTCGCACAGGGCACGGAGCCCAGGTGCAGCACCGAGCCCGCGGCGCACAGCGGGCGGGTCCCGGAGCGCCCCGGGGCCCCCGGCCCGGCCCGGCCCGAGCCCCCCTCACCTGCCCCGGCTGCTCCGCTCTCTCCGCGGCCGCCATCTTCGCAGGCGCGGCTAGTCCATCCCCGACCGCCCGCTGGAACGCCCCGCCGCCGCGCCGCGCCGCAGGCACAGTGAGTCGAAGGCCGGCGCAGCGATACGTGCCAGGAGGGCACCACCGGTGCCGTGAGTGCCCGGCCTGAGCCGGGCCGGGCCGGGCCGCTCGGGCCTCCCGCGGCAGCAGCGCCTTCCCCGTCCGCAAAAGCCCCTTGGGGCACTGCCGAGCATCAGTCGATGGCGGCGCGGCTGAAGCGTTGCGTGGTGCGGCGGCGGGACGGGCCGGAGCAGCACGGCGTGGCCGCGTCCTGCCTGCGGGAGCTGCGCGACAAAGGTGAGCGGCGGCCGCGCTGGGCCTGCAGGGAGAGGACCAGAGGAAACGGCCTTAAGCTGAGACACGGGAGATTCAGATTAGATAGTAGAAAAAATTAGAGTGGTCGGGAATTGGAATAGGTTGCCCAGAGAGGTGATGGAGTCACTATTCTTGAAGATGTCCAAGAGGCATCTGGATCTGGTGCTGTGTGATGTGGTTCAGGGGTTACAGTGGCAGTGCTGGGTTGATGGTTGGATTGGATAATCTTAACGGTCTCGTCTGACCTTGATGCTGCTAATTTTAATTACTGGAGGGGAAACCTGTGTGCACGTGCTAAAAACGAGCGAATATGCAGCACTGTGAGGAGACAGGTCCTGGTCTCCAGCCTCAGTCACTGAGAGTTGCCTGTCCTTTGTGCCAGGGGTAATAAAAGGGTAGTGCTATGTCACTTATTGTTTTGTTAAGTATTTTTTCTGTTCTGCAGCTTGTGGTGTTCTGGCTATTGACAAGGCTCAGGAGCCCATCACCTTGGTACTGGCAGAAGATGGGACCATTGTGGATGATGAAGATTACTTCTTGTGTTTGCCATCTAACACCAAGTTTGTGGCACTGGCCAAGGATGAGAAATGGTCCAGCAAAAGCTTAGGTATGCTGTGAGTGAGGAAGCATGGAAGGGGAGGTGTGTTTGGAATACACCTAGTGACTGTAGGCAGTGTCAGGTGATCAGGAATGACCCATGAAACTGGTGACTCTTGTGTCAGACAGTGGAACATCCTGGCTCTCGGAATCTGTGGATGAAGTGGACAGTGCTGCAGAGAAGTGGAAGCAACTGGCCAGGCAGCTG
Source organism: Cnemophilus loriae (assembly GCA_013397755.1). Taxonomy (NCBI): domain Eukaryota; kingdom Metazoa; phylum Chordata; class Aves; order Passeriformes; family Corvidae; genus Cnemophilus; species Cnemophilus loriae. The sequence goes on along the minus strand of VZTF01007037.1, from coordinate 567,677 downwards.
AAGGATGACCTGTCCAATATCATCCTGATGTCTGAAGAAGACCTCCAGGTACAGTGGGGAAACCCCCAGTCCCTGTCCTTGCATCCATCATCCTTTTATCTCAGTAGAGAACAGAATCAATAAACAAGAGCTCAGGCTTAATTCAGCTGGTGCTTTTGGCTGTTGGCGCCAGAGTCAAACTTCTCCTTGAAGGGGAACATTCGAGTGTCCGAGGATGCTCTTAATCCCCGACTATCCCTCACAGTGTGTTGTTCCAGTTCTGGCAGCGGGAGGGCAAAAAGTTGAGATTTGGCGAAATAGCAACTGAGGTCGGCTCATTCCTTAAAACCAGACACCTGTGTAACGTGTCCAGAGGAGGGGCTGAGCAGCAGGCCAGGTCTGTCTGCTCCAGAGGGGTTTGAAGACCTGCTGTCACTTTCCAGAGCTGATTGGTTCAAGTTTCTGACTGCTGAACACCTTGTCTGTGGTGAGGTATGACAATAACTGCTCCTTCTGTCCTCCCCAGTCTGCAGCTTCCCAGGTGCCAGGCTACTGCCTTTCCTTTGAATATTCCCATGCACTGTGAAGAAGCAGTACTTTGCCATTAGCTTTCAAGAGTTCTGTTAAAATTGCATATGATTCCGCACCTTCTTGGATGCCTTTTGGCTTTTAGTAAAAAATGCTGCCTGGTGGAGTGCCGCTACAGCCTTTCAGAACTCAGCTGACTTGCTATGACAAGAAACCTTGTGGAACATGCTTGGTTTCAGGAGGGTTTGTACATTCTGTTTGTACTGCAATAAGTGCCGTGAAATGAGTTACTCATTACTCAGGAGCACTCTCAATGTTTTAAGGTGCTTATTGATGTGCCACACTCAGACCTGGCAGAAGAACTTGCCCAAAGTGAAACCAAAACCCAAGTGCTGCAGGACACCCTGCAGCAGGTGCTGGACAGACGAGAAGAAGAGCGTCAGTCAAGGCAGCTCCTGGAACTCTACCTAGAGGCCTTGAAAACTGAAGACAGTATCTTAAGCAAAGTTGCAGGTAGGGAGCATTGGAATGCTAGAGAAGGAGGTTTTCAACTCCTCGTTGAGTGGAATAAATAAGGCAGAGTGAGTCATTTGGTCAGCTGCTGTTAAATGGGGTTGATGCAAGAGCAGGTGTAGTGTACATAGTGTAAGAATTCTCTGACCAGAGAGCCCTCTCACTGCTGTGTCACATTTCTCACAAAGCCTCAAAGCAGAATACTGGGAGAAAAGCTTAGATCCTGTAGTCCTCCATTATCCATCCATTATGGATTTCTTAAGTTCCAGGATGCACCTAGATTGGATGTATATTTTATTAATCTCACAACCATCAAAGCAGTCCAGGCCATTTTTCCTGTCCTGTGTTTGTTAGGGGCTCTACTGATTCTGCTCCTTTTCAGACCCTGAGGCTGCACCAAGGAAAGAGATGGATGTGGTTGACACAAGTACCAGCAGCACAGATCCTTCAGCCACAACAGCGCTCAGCGGCCAGGTCCTTGCTGCTCTGAAGGAGAAACCTGCTCCAGAGCTCTGCTTGGACAGTCAGGATCTAGAGGTGGGTGAGAATGACACAGCCATATTCTGGCAAATCTCTCCCTCTGAAAGAGAGGCTATAGGGGAAGCTGTCCTTGCTTCTGGAGGCTCTGATGTCAGTAGATATGTCTCAAAGTGGTGAAATTTAATTTCTCTTCCTCAGTAACACTACCCCTGGCTTGAAGCTCCTCTGTAACAGCCAGCTGACACTGTTCCACATACTCTGCTCTGTCCTCTGAAAAGCCACAAAATAGTTTTGGGTTTGGTCTCTGACAAATCAGTCAGCTGTCCTACCAGCAAGGTTCTTTGGGGTTTTTTGTATGCTTATGCATCTAGCTATGTTTCTTTTACACATCCCAAATCAAAATAAAAACCTCCTTATTTTGGAAAAAACATGTAAATATAGACTGGAAAGGAAAGTCTAGCTAAACTGTAACCATTTACGAAAGTGTTCTTTCAAGCTATGAACTTGCTACTCTTGCTTTTCCATGCTGTAGAAAATAAGTAACTGCTTTGTCTTCCTTTGAACATCTGAACAGAGCTTCAAGCACTGAGTGTTGGCAAATTATTGGAAATCCACTAGCCCACGGGATAGGTGGTGAAAGCGGGGAACACCTCCAGTTCCAAAGTGCCAGTACTAAACTTTAGTGCTTCGTTCCTGCTGTTAATGTCAGCAGAGGGTTAGTGGCCAAGAAAAGACTGTTAACAATCTGTCTTGCTACAGCTGGTGTTGAAGGAGGATGCGGCAGCCCTGGCCTCGGCTCTGGGATGGGACAAGCAGAAAGCTGGAGCTCTGCGGGAAGCCTGCGATCAGGAGCTCTCCAAGCGCCTTAAACAAGTGCAGACTCTGCACTCCCTACGGAACACGTCCAAGGGCAAGAAAACACTTCCCTGGGGGGACTGGCCCAGTTCAAAACGCAAAAAATAAGACTGCATTGCTGTTTGCAATTTAGTTTTTGCTTTTGCCTTAGAATCAATACAAGCAAAGACACATCCTGGGAACCATAGTTTGCTGGTCATACTGTGGTCTGGCTATAGAACAACTAAAATCTGGACATTGTCCTGAGGCTTAAACTCCTGGTGATTTGAATTGTGTAAGCAAAGGGATTTTGACTTTTTGCAGGATGCTAGAACAATGGTATTGCTAAGCACAGCGTGTAAGTGTTCAGCTTTCAATACCTGGTTGGTAGCCAGAAACTTCCATCTGATAATGGCGGATACAGCTCCTGAAGCTCCAGGCAGTTTGCTTACTTTGTTCTCTCAGCATTTTCAGTGTAAAAAGGATGGAAGATCTCTGGAAGACACTGTGAGGCACACTTAGTGTTCAGGGCAGAGGGGTTAGCCAGCTGCTGCCTGGCTTTAAGCTCTAGCCTGGGATCTAGATACTTGAATTCTCACACTGATTTAATCAGTTAAAGTAAATTCAAAGTCCTTCAACTTCAGTGCTTTTTCTGTAAGGAACTCTTGCCTCTTGGATGCTGTGTAAGAACTATCATGTAAAGCACAGCAAAGGGAAATAATTGCTTTGTAAGGCTGTGTGACAGAAGACTGGCATTTGGCCTGCCGTGTTGTTCTCCTAATCATTAGTGTAGCATCATGATGCTTTTGTATTAACTGGCTTCTTTTTAAATTTGTTAAAGTCTTTTTTTCTAATATCAATAAAACCTTTTTATCTTCCTGTTGGACTACTTTTGATATTTCCACAAGCTGCTATAATTAAAGAATGGGCTGATAAATACAGTATTACCTTAAGGAAAGAGGAAGAAGAAATTGGACACAGAAGTACTGTCTTTAACTTACCCAAAGTGTGTAGGCAAAATGTGTGTTCATCACCTGGCACAGTCTGCTCTTCTCGTGTGAGAACAGAAGATGTATATGAAAAAAAATCTCACAAGTGAGATGAAACTTCTGAGAATGTTTTAGTAGGTGCAGATGTATTTTGCAGCAGCATGCTAAATCCTCTGATCTAACACAGCCTTAAATAGCCCAGGGTAAGTATTCCTACAGCAGGCACTCGGGTGAAGCCGTTGTATGCAACAGTCCAGCTTAATTATGGCACAGTCAGAGTTAGACAGACAGTGCAACTAATAAATATTCTAAACAGTTTAGTGACTTTAATCCGCTAAACAAAACTACTCAGGGTACCTTCAGGTGAAGCTACCCAGATGGGAATTGACTGGACTTTTGGGAGAAGCTTGCAACTTTTTGTCAGTCTGTTTTGCTTCTTACCATATACGCTTTGGGATTGTAACATTATAGGCCATGGCAGGTAAAAAGGTTTCCTGGCGTTTTGAACAGCTACTTATTACAAGCTCGCTATGTTCCAGTCTTTCTGCAGTCGCGTGGTTGGCTGTGCTACCCCTAGCAATCTGCTTCCCTTGAATGTGCTTTCGTTCTTGGTACAATCCATTTGCGCTGGGTACAGCTCTGGCAGCCCAGCAGAGGGCAGCGGGGATCCCTGCCTGCCGCTGCTCCGCAGCCACGGTGCTCCCTGAAAATGGGAATTACTGACGGCGACGGCTGCACTCCTGCAGTGCCACAGCTGGGAAACGATGCAAAACACCTTTATTTGTCAACACAACAAGAGAGCAAGAGATATGGCTTATTAAAAACAAAATATTCAAAATATCTGAGCAAAAATAGCAAAACTGGAGGCAAGGAAAATGTCAAACAGTTACTAAGGAAATAAAGTAGCAGAATGGAGGGTATTGCACATACTGAGTTATGGTCTGTTTCAAACTCTTTATTTAAAGGATTTTAATTTTAATAACAGATACCTTTTGTGACCAATTAAGGCATTTTGGCTGTAAGCTTACTGAATTCTGACAGACTTTCATTTTTGGAACAATAAAAATCCAATCACATTCACCTAAAAACCTAAAGATTCATTACTGGAGCTAACCTGCAAGATGAATAGGCTAATTCTGGTTTCTCTAGGATAGTAAGAGAAAATGACCTGAAACATTACACAAAAGATAAATCATGCCGTGTTGGAATCTTCATTTTCAGTCACAGCTGCTTCTTGTTCCCCAGGAGTTCTCTCTCCCTTAGCTGCACTGGACTTCTTTTTCTTCTTCTCCTTCTGCTCCATGTTACTTGATGCAAGCTCTTCACTCTTCTGAGTGATATATTTTAGCTGGGAACAATAATCAGTCCTCTACTGAGGAACTTCATTCATTCACAAGACATTAGAAAGAAATACTGAAGAGAAATTAGCAGGGCAAATTCTTATTACACGAAACATGACAGACTCCAAAGAACATCTACTTTGCCTTCTCAGGCAAGTTCGTGTTGTGTATTTCAAATCATATATGGAAGGAAAAAATCTCCTTACATAAAAGTAAAATTAGTATTGGAAGCATTTTTCATGGATCCACATACAGGCATGTCTTAACAGATTAGTGAGTTTAATCCACCGAACATCATATAGATCAGCACAGGAGAGAATACAGTGATTCTGTGATCCCTGTATTAATGTTGGGAGACTCAGCACCTCGAGGCAGACTCAAGCTACTCCTGACCTTAGGCTACAACAAAGGAACACAACATCAGGAAAAAGCAAAGGAATTCATGATGCTATGTGTGTCTGTTGCACTTTTGTAGTTGGAACTTCAGCAGCCCTGCTGCAATGAGAGCACTGCTGCTTGAACTGCAATCAGACCTGTGTTACACCTCACCACAGTGAGGCAGAGTGGCATGAAGCAAAATAAGATGAAAATTTAAAAATCACTGGATTGTGCCTATCTACCTCAGGAAGACGGTGAAATTGCTTATGCAACAGTTGCTTCACCATCCATAACCTTCATTCAAATGCTTTTAGGAATTGACTGGTTTAAGACTGTTGCAAGACAGAAAATACAGTGCATCTCACCAAAGAATTGCTTCTTCTAGCCAAAAGCTTCACATCTTCTGTATTGACTGTGGTTCGTTTTGCATGCCTGCATAAAAATTAAAAAACACCGCTTAACATTTTTGCCAACACTGACTGTAAGAGGCCATAGAGCATCTCGTTCAGAGACTGGCTAAAGAGGCTTAACAGGGACCCAGCAAGCCACGCCTGCCTGTCTTTTCTACCTATACACAAAAAACTGTTTTATCAAGTTTGTATGCATATTTCAAAATCCCCACCCTTCCTGTGTTAAAATTTATCAAGCCGGCCTTCAACCCCCACTGTTCTGTTCACCCCTGTCAGCAAGTGTTAGGTTAGCTAATTAAAACACTTCCTTACACCTCCTTGAAGCGACCAGGTGAAGCACAGGCAGGTTGGTAAGCACTTGTCAGGCCCAAACCATCCAGTGCCACTGCGTATCAATGCATTTGACAACTGTATACAGTTGTTAATCTAAACAATCCTTTCTCATACATAAATGAACTCCCAAGGAAGTACCTACAGGGAATTTCTATTTCATAACTTCACAGCCACTATTAGAGCAGCCAACCAAGCCCTTTAAAGCTTGAATTACAAGATGTGTTTTATAGATTATCTCGGAGCTAACACAGAAAAAAGGAAAGCCTTTGTAACAATCAGTGCCTACCTTGCAAACATTTCGAGGTCTTTTGCAAAGATTTCTAGAGAAAACACAAAGATGTCATATATTTTAAAACACTAACTCTGAATGGGAAGACATACACAATACACAAGTTATCCAAGTCAGTTATGAGAAGTGACCATAGCTGGTTGTTAGGCACCACCCGTATACAAGCAGGTAGCCACACAATATTCCCTCTTATCTCTAAATGCTTTTTTCAGCTCTGAAAAGTCGAACCAGTATTTCTTGTACTTAAAAAAAATATAATGCAAGAGAATGCCCCGGTGACACCTAGTTCGGTGCTATTATTTTTGAAGCCCTGTGCCTCCAGCAATGGCTCCTGAACAGACATGGACGCTGCGGTAACCCAGGTAACACGAGGCAACTCCAGGTAACCCAGGCAACGCCAGGTAATCCAGCTGTACCGCACTGCCGGAAGGTGATCTCCGAGATGGCCGCGATGCTCTGTTTGCTGAACTGCACGTCCTTGTCCTCCTCCACCTCCTCGCACAGGCACCCGACTGTGTAGTGAACCGCCGCCTTCAGCCTCTGCAAGGACCAAGGCGGGGCAGGCAGTGACACACCGGCC
>VZTF01007037.1:549694-561000 GCA_013397755.1 Cnemophilus loriae | reverse complement strand
GGGGCGGGGCCGCTCCGCCGCCATGTCGGGCCGCGCGCCGGGGCCGCCGTGAGGGGGCGCGCGGCCGCCCCGCGAGGCAGCGGAGCTGCTACCGCAACACTCATTTATTTCACAGAACTCCCAACTCTTACTGCGTGATCTGCAGAAAAGGCGCCTTAAATTGAAAGTTATCTTTTACCTTATACAGATATTCAACTAGTGACTAAGCAGCTGTCTTAGCAGAAATATATATGGCCAAAAATTAATATAAAAATCAATGTGCACGGCCCAAAATGTAACAGATTCTGAGGGAAAAAAAAGGTTCAGACACCCAGGTGAATTTTCAGAAGTCCTGGAGATGACTGGCAGTAGCATTGCAGGGAGAGGATATAAATAGAGCCAACTTTGCATAGTGCTGTGGGTATTTTAAATTGCCCCATGGGAAGAAGAGGCAAAGAATCAGGGAGATTTGGGGGGAACGAGTGGAAGCACACAGCAATGCAAAGTGCTTATGCCAGAGCTTAAAACTGGGAACAACAGCTGGGAGAGAGAATGGTGACAGGAATATCAGTTTTGTTTCTCCATGACCCATCTCACCCTTCCACCAAAAGCACAAAGAGCTCAGTGTGACAGATCCAGGAATTAAATCTGTAAGAGCCAAGCTACTGCCTGTTAGGAATAAACCCTGCCAACGAAAGAAAGGCCTTTACTTGCCTGGCACCTTGCACAGAGTTCCTGTGCTGTCTGCCATTCTCCATCTCAGCAATTCCTGAACTGCAGTCATTACTGTCTCGATCCCTAGGACTTTATGCACTACAATACAATAAACACACCATGACTGTAAATTCTATTAAATACTGCACAAAAACATTTTACCTAGTTTTGGCCAGCATCAGTGGAAAGAAAACACCTCAACAGATTTATAACTAAATTTATTTCGTTTTCTTATATGATACATATAGAGAGATATAGATATATGTATGAAATATACCCACAAGTTATTACAAAAGTGTCCAAACACAAATTCTAGCAGAGTACAGTAAAAAGTGATATTCTAGAAGAAATATCTGAGATCTACAGTATCTTGGCTCCAAGTGGAAGGATTTCCATTAGACATTGTAAGCAGAAGAGGACACGTTTCCTCCATGGCCTGTCCAGTTAGTATGGATAAATACCCCTGGCTTTGATAACAATTCATATGTATGTGCACCGAAGTAATCACGCTGAGCCTGGAATGAGAACACACAGACCAGATACACAAATGTCACTATCATGTGAATACTAGAATTTGCAACTACTGTTACCTAACAAGGAGTAGTATAAATAAGATTTTACTCCAATACTGTAACACTCAAAATTATTTTCTCGTTATTAGCAAAACCACTGCAATGAAAAATTTACTAATATCTAATAATTAAATTATGAGTTCTGCAGAAACACAAGCATATTATTTCTGCTTGGTACTAATCTAAAAAGCAAGCACTTCCATACATCCAAACATCCAAAGATACTTCTCTACAAAGCATTTGGGTTCAAAGATATCATTACCCTTGGATCACAGATGGAATACAAACACACACTGGGCACTGCCATACCAGTATCTCTGGTGTTCTTTATCCAGCTATCCCTAAGTGTTTTACTGACATGAATTGAGGTACAACAGAAATATATTAGGCAATCTGTACTGTGAGTGATTAGGACATACTGCCATTGAGGCCTTTAAAGCAGTATTTAAATAACAGCATGATGAGATTTCAGCACCTACCTGAATCAGGTTAGCTGGCAATATCTCATGCCTGTATCCATCATAAAAAGAAAGTGCTGTGGTGAAGCAGGGCATAGGGATTCCAATCTGCACTCCAGTACTGATCACACGGCGCCAGGACTCCTGGGAGAGAGGAAAAGGGGGAGAAAAAGGAAACTGATCAGTGCTCGCTCAGAGGTATGTGCAGGCACATGAACTACTCCAGTACCACTGCGTGTGCTATTTCACGTTCTGTGAAATCTAATAGCCAAGTCTGAGCAAATACAGCAGCAGATTCCTGATTTTACATAAACAAGGTTGATCTAAAATAATGGCAAGTAAGATAGAGTTAACAACAGGATGAGAACAGTTGCGACATGAAGTCAAACAACAGCCTTAAGCAAGGATGCTATTCTTTCACATGAACATGGTCAGAGCATCTCAAAAGCATGAACTCAGTGGGGAACGGGGAATGTTCTGAGCTCTGAGGCACTTCCAAGACCTCTCACCAAGCACAGAACAAAGCTTGCCCAAGGGCGCAAGAGGACAGCACCGACACTTCAGACAGACGTGGATAATCCTCAGTTCAACTGTTCATCTGATCTGGTAATTTGCATGGAATATTCAGATTCAGTTACAAGTACTACTAATGATAATATGAGACTTCCTTTTTGGCCAGATAAGGCGGTTTTAATTCTGCCTGTCAGCTCCATCCAAATCAGGACACGGTTTGCACAGACACAGGCCTAAACAATGGGTGGGTCTGGAGCTGTTGTTCTGGAGCTACTGCAAACAATGGTACTGGAACAGAGCTTTATCATCTGCTCAGCTGAAATCCAACTGCACAGTAGGCACAAGACACAGGGCAGTGATGAGAATGTCCACACAGGCCAGGCCTTTTTTCCTCACATTATGGTCCTTCTGAATTGCTGGATTTCTGCCTAAAGCTCTTCTGTAACAGTAAAATGGGAACCTCCAGTTTCCAATCATAGCTTGGTCAGTATCAAAGAGAAGAAACCATGACAGTCCTGGCTGTAAATTATTGTTTTTATGCTCTCCTTTCCTTGGAACTTACCTGACAGTTTTCTACAGCTCTCTTAAAGAAATCATCCAACAGCAAATTCTGGAGCTCAGGGTTTCGATCAAAAGCATCTTTGATTTTTCCCAGGAACACACTAAGCAAAAGTAAACCAAGAATAAATGTCACGGCTTCCAACAAAGGCCCAGAATCCAAAACTTACAGTGCCAAAACTTTACTCAGCCAGACTCAGATTCCAAACATGACAAAGACCAAAAAAATTTTCAGCAGTTAAGCCATCAGGATAATAGGTTCATCTAGTAACCTTTAGTGTTGTCTACAGCCTCTCAGAATCTTAGCAGCAGAGTAACTCCATGGATTTTCCAAGGGAATGTCTAGGCTTGTCAGCCAAGCACCTCATAAACTAAACTGCCTGCTCTTCTCCCCTCAGCAGCCAGGTTACCTCCTCATCTCAATTACCTTCTGATGATGCAGCCTCCCCTCCACATCAGTGCAATACCACCGTAATTCAGTGTCCAGCCAAATTCTTTGGCTGCTTGTCTCAGTAGCATGAAGCCTTGAGCATATGAGATAATCTTGGAAGCATACAGGGCCTAAAAAAGAATCAAATTCATGTTCCAAGAGGAGTCTCACAAAGTTGAACAACAAACTTCATGGTCTACATGCTCTGATCAGCCCCCATCTCAACAGGGACCAAGTACAGTAGCAACATTCCACTTATTTGAGAACCAAAATATCCTCTCTCATTGGGAAGTCTGGTTTAAACAGAGAGAGATCAATACCCAGACAAAGGCAGGAGTGCTGAGGGGTGGACAAGCTCCTGTGCATGAACTATGATCTCTGTACTCCATGTAGTTGTCTCTGCCCAGTGTGGCTTAGAGTTAAATTCCTTCTGGATCATTCTTTGGTTGGGAATGGGTCACATTATGCTTTGTGGACACCACGAGACAATGCACAGTGCTGAAAGCAGGAACCAGTTCTCATGAAATATAAACACAAGAGCTCCTCCCCAGGGTTCACAGCATCCCAAACCTGCTCTAACCCAGCACAAGGACTCACCTTGCGGATGTCCTCCAGGAAGGCCTTCTTGTTCCCACTGAACTGAGTCATTTTGGGCCCATTGAGCAGCTTACTGGCCTGCACTCTCTCATCCTTGAGGGAAGACAGGCACCGTGCAAACACAGCTTCACCTTTGGGTGTGGCAGGAAAGAGGAGATCATTAGAAAGCTGGGCATCACTGTTCATGTCTGAGATACTAAAGCACCACAGAGTGTCACTGAGTGATGAGCCATGTACAGAAGCAAAATAACTGCTGCACAAATGAATTATTCCAACAGCATTCCTGAGGGACAGCACTGCCACTCAGTACAACCACTGGGTAAGTATTGACTGATACAGCTTTCAAACGATAAAGAAAAAAGCCACAAGTCATCCACATGAACATTTATCCTAAGGAACATTTACCAGCTCTCAGTTTTGAGAATTTACTTTAAAATCTTTTCCTATCTATCAGAGACAGACAGTGTTGCACTGCAGTCTAGGAAACACCAAGGCTGAAGACTTCACCAAGTATTGTATCATGCTTTGAAGATAAAAAGCTGTTGCTAAAATGCCAACTCACATTAACTGAATGTGCTTCGAAATACACACATGCAAAATATGGGCAATTAAAATCAAGAATAAATCAGTAGGTTAACTTATAAGATGAAATAAGATTCACAAATCTGGTAGGCCCCTAGCACTAGTATTCAGAAGTCCATAAGAAAGTTTTTTAACGTCACTAAACAGGTTACTATATATCATCTCTCAGGCTGGCTCAGTGAGTTCCTAATCATGCTGGTTTAAGCTGTACTTGTTTGCAATTGAAGACAGTACTGTAAAATGAGGGAGAAAAAGGTTTGCTTTTCAGGGTCTGATAGAAGGAGAACAAGCAAGTCTTCATACTGTCATTTTGTTCCACCCTTTAAGTGAGTTGTGATATACCAAAAAAAAAAAAAACAACCACACCCCAAAATCAAACCAACAACAATTTTAGAAAAGAGTGAGTAATGTTTTCTCAAGACTCTGGATCTTCCCTACAGCAGGACGACATATGATACCTAAATCAGAACAGGCTAATTTCCATTTCTGCAAAAACTTCCTTCTACAGTGGGGAGAAGCAGCATGGTAGCAAAATCAGGAAAAAGCAGGAGTAGCATGACTCTGCTTTTACAAGCGGAAGTTTGCAAGTCATGCTCATGCAGTAAAACCACACAGAGCAACTGCCCTGAGAACGGCCACGCTTGCACAAGGACTATGGCACACACTTCCCTGTCAGCTCAGCATTACCTAACAATGCTCCCTGGCACTGCAGAGCACTAATCAGGGAGTGTCTCCTCCACCCTTGATCTCTGCAAGAACCCCAAGCAGGAGAATATTAATAGTACAAGCAAGAAACACTGTGTCAAGCCTAGAACTGAACGACTACAGCTGTGCTAGAACATTAAAACCATTTAGAGAACTTGTTTTACTGTTGGAATGCAGCCATGTTTCTTTGACAGCTACACTGCAGTTACTTTCTTTTAGCTACTGAATATACTTCTTCTTATCTTCAGGTCTTGACCAGCCAATGCAAAGCAAAAAGGGGTAGAGAAAGCATGGAAATGAAAGCAAACCTGAGAGCAAAGAACCTGTTGACTCATCTAATTTACTCAGCGGGAAGCCCGCTCTGGACCTGTGGTGTGGGGTACTGTAAATGTGTTTCAGATGTGTTACAGCTCCTCTGCATTACAACACTCTGAGCACAGCACTTAATGTTCCCCTGACACCAAGTCCTCACAGCACTGCAGAGACACCACGGACACAGGTGTGACAACAGGACTGCCAGCATTTAAGGAACAAGGTAAAAACAAGCCCAGCAAAAAAACCCAGGAACAGCTGTCAGGGCAGAAGGGCTGGAACAGCTACACCTACAAAAGCCTCTTCTGCAAGCCCAGCCCTGCTGTGGGCTCACTTCTGAGACTACCTACTCCCCTGCTCCTTACTGTGATGTGGTATTTGGAGGTAGGAAAGATCAAAGTACCTATGAGTGTGACTGGGACTCCGTATTCCAGGGCAGAAATGGCTGTCCACTTCCCTGTGCCTTTTTGTCCTGCACTGTCCCTGATCTTTGGGAGGAGGTATTTGCCATCGCTGTCTTTGAATTTGAGAATATTGGCTGTGATTTCAATCAGGAAAGAGTCCAACTCTGTCTTATTCCACTCCTGAAATACCTGAAAAAGGAGAAAAAGTATATATATATATATATATATATACATACACACCCCAATTTGCTATGTCTCTACTGTATCTTTTAATTGAATAATGTATATATTTTGCCTACTTGATTATAATGCTTAGTGTTTCACTAGCTCTTTTCAGGCAAGGTAATTCACATCTCTGCACATGAAGGTGCTTCCTGGTGAGAAATCAGCTGTAGCATGGAAAGAGTTTTAGACAACTTCTATAAGCATTCAGCTGTCCATGCTCACTGCTCCTGCCTCATGTGATGCTCAGGAATATGTGCCCCACCCTTGCACAAGGCATGTCAGAAAAATCCACTTCATGTACATGCAGCAGCTTTACCCAAGCCCAGCACCTCGCCAGTGGCAGACAGACACCACGGCACCAAAAAAGGAAAGACATTAAAAACTGCAAATCACCTTTGCCATCTCATCATGCTCCATGCCCACCACATCCTTCATCAGGTGATAAGCCTCACAGATCAGCTGCATGTCTCCATACTCAATCCCATTGTGCACCATCTTCACGAAATGTCCAGCTCCTTCCTCTCCCACCTGTCAGGAAACATCCAAAAATCCCCTCAGCAACAGCACTGTCACCACTTCTGGTGTTTAATACCTGCCCATGGCTTCCTTCTGCCTAAAGGAGGGAATCAAAGACAGTGCTTACCGAAACCAGTGGGTCACAGGTCCATTTAGCTCCCCCAGCACATGACCCAGCCATAAAACTTTGTATTTCCATTGCATGGTGTGAGTTATCAGAGATGGTAGATTGGAAATGAACACAGTCAGCCAGAAAATCAGCCACTGATGGTGCTGTGTTTATTATGGACAAACATCCATGAACTTCAGCAACCTAACTGCCTAAGCAGGGATCTAACCCCAAGTTAGGGTCAGTATCAAACGACTATTTACCCAGTCACAACAAGGTTCCCCAGATCCCACTTTAGCAGCAATGCTTTGAAATATGGTCTTGATGTGGGGCCTGTGGGGAGAAAGAATACACCTTAGCAGACAGGCAGGGGATACAAACACCACAAGAGAAAATAAATAAAATCTATCGGCATGATGCCTCCTTCTGTAACCTGCCAAAAGGCAGCCTGGGGTGAGGGCAGCTGGCAGGTTGATAACCCACCCACACAGCAATGTCAATTAAATTTCCCAACTAGACACTGTTCACAAGACATTGGGACAATCAAGTCATGCTTCCAACACTGTACAGATAAGTGTAATGCACTCCAAGGAGCCCAGATATCCTCTCCATTTGAACACAGAAGCTGTCCTTACTTACTGTTGTTGATGGCTTTGTGCCATCAAATTTGAACAGGCTAATACAGGTATGAAACACTAATGCAAATGGACAGGGACTCAAGAGATACTAAAGCTCAGGTAAAGCCTGGGCACACCTTTTCTTTCCACAGTTACACAGAGAATGGGCAACCAGGGATAAAGTCTAATATGAGCATTGATGTGCAGTCTCTTACAGAGACATGAGTACAAAACAGCACAGCAGCATGCAGAAACTTGCAAATAAATTGACGCATTCAATAGTAGTACAAACATGTACTGAAGCTCCTTTTATAATGTGTCACTACAGGGCCACTTGCTGCTGCCTGATTCATGGTTAGCAGCTTCCCAAGTGTGTACGGCCTCAAAAGAAAAAATAAGAAATAGTACTTGTTTAATATTTAAGCAAAATTCCCTTCTCCTGAGGCACACATTCTCCCTTCAGATGTCTGTAGGTCCTACTTTTGCCTGTGGATTCCTGGAAGAAAAGCCTGCCTTACATGAAGGCTCAGCACTGCCCCATGACCCCAGCCAGGCTGAGAAATCTGGAGCCTTGAGGAAGTAAGACAGCAGCGTATCTTGTTCTCTCCACACCCACAGCCTCCTCTTTCCCTCTCCTGGCGCACCATGTGAATTGTTGCAAACCATTCTGAACAAGAAAATATAGCAGCTCATGCTTACCAGGCTTCCTTGGCTCCTCCTGGCATGAGCGAAGGTCCGTATCTGGCACCCTCCTCCCCACCACTAACACCACTTCCCACAAATAAGATGCCCTTTGCGCGTAGTTCCTTACAACGCCTCTGGAACAAAGAGCAGAGCAGCACTATTTAATTTCGTTTCATGCCAGAGCCTTACAAATAAAGGTTAGCAATTCAGATCTAAAATTGGGTTTTCAATTCTGCTTTGGACATGCAGGAAGCCAACCTTAGAGAAAGCCTGTACATACACCCAAGTGAGCATTAGGAAACTTCCTGTTGCTTTGACATGGACCCTTGCAAAAGCGACATGGTGAGAAAACAAGTCCTTATAAGCACCAGATAGAAATGAGCAGCACTGAGGCCAGAAGAGGCTTGGTATTAAGTGTCAGGTGGCACATGCTCTGTGCGAGGATGCGGGGGAGGCAGATTAGGCCCAAGGCAGAGTTGCTGAGTTCACTGCAGAGTGAAGGTGCAAGAACAGAAAACTCTAAGGGCAAATAAGTGCCTCTGAGCAGGAGAGAGGCACAGGCTGAGATCCCTAAGGAGAGCTGCAAGCTCCCCAAGGACTGACCCTCACTGAGTTTTTCACTCTGGCATGGCCAGCTCACTTATCCAAGATCAGGATGCTGAAGCAGGAAGACGTATACAAGCACCTCTTCTAAGATTTAGAAGCCCCAATCTGAATGCAATATTTTCTTGTGAGCATCCCAGATAGGCTAATGTAGCTCCTGTAACTTCTACAGTTACAGCCTGTTCACACGCAGATAATTACTCTGCTGCTTCCATTACCAAGACACCCAAACCAGCAGTTCTGTCTTACTGGATTGTCCTGTGATCATGAAGGATTAGGAAATAACAAATCTGTAAATATCCTTAGACTGATAAATCTCCCTGAAAACTCCCTAAGATTGTAAAAGGAAATTTTCTAAAGGCCTGCACTCTTTAAAACATGTCAAAAAATATTCTCTGATGATCTGGGCAACTTCTATAAAAACATTCTCATAGGGCAGTCCTTAATTGCTTTTTAATAGGCTGCATGATCTAATTTTGCAGAAATAATTCAGTTTGGCTTTTCCTGAGCACAGGGGTGATGGCATCTTATTGACTGAATATTCTGATGATCAGAAGTGGAAGAGTCGTGTGTACTTCATTCATTCACTTGAGGTAGGAGACAGGCTTACCGTGGTATCTCTGTACTCAGAATTCCCACCGTCAATTATGATGTCTCCAGTCTCCAACAACGGCACCTGTCAAAAATAAATCAGCATTTCGGTTTTCTCCATACATTCGAAACCTCACTAATGATGAATAACTGAGAACTTCCAGAGGAAACTCCTCCAAAAGACAGCAAGAAGTCACAGGTAGAACGAATGTCTTCCTCACCAATTTATTGATGAAGTCATCCACTGCACTTCCAGCCTTCACCAGCAAGATAATGCGACGGGGCTTCTTCAAGGTAGAGACCATCTCCTCCAGGCTGTGAGCACCGATCACTTTGGTTCCCTTGGCCTCGTTAGCCAGGAAATCATCCACTTTGGAAACTGTCCTGTTAAAAGCACAAACCTGGAGGAGCAAGAAAACATGTTCATAAAAGCTGCCAATGGAACAATTACTTTAGCTCAGACTACAAATTATACACGCAAGGTTCAACATCCTGTGCTCTATCACTTCCACCCTCCTGACAGGCACAGGGCAGGGATGAACCTGGGCAGGTCTTTGCAAGTGCCTTGGGAACCTGTGGTTAATGGCAAGGCCAAGGCAAACTTCAAGGAAAAGTCATGCATAATTAACATATCAGGTGCCAGCTGAGTACAGGCATGCACCGCTGTTCATCTTTGGAAACAGGACAAAGGCCAGCACAGGGTATAACCAAAAGGAGGAAATAACACCCATTAGATCATTGCAAGAGTGGGGGCAAAGCACCCACAGAGCGCTCAGCTCCAATCCCAAGGGCTACTAGTCAGCCTTTCCAAACAATATGTTTCCTCACTTACCACGAAGCCGTGGTCATTCATGTTCAAAATCAGGTTCTGACCCATCACGGCCAGTCCAATCAAAGCAATGTCTGCTCTGGAATGTGAAAGAACAAAAATGCCAGGCAAGTCACTAGCAGTGATCCAGCAGTAGCATCCAGCCTCTGTCAGGCCGTTCTGACCATGCAGCTGCCAGGGCAGCCCATCCCTTCCTAACAAACATGGAGTTTTGAGTTCATTCTGTCAGCTATTACTGCAACAGATCACAGAATCATGGAATATCCCGAGCTGGAAGGGACCCGGAGGATCGTCCAGTCCAGCCCCTGGCTCTGCACAGACACCCCAACAATCCCACCCTGGGCATCCCTGGCAGCGCTGTCCAAACGCTCCCGGAGCTCTGGCAGCCTCGGGGCCGTGCCCAGTCCCTGGCGAGCCTGGGCAGTGCCCAGCACCCTCTGGGGGAAGAACCTTTCCTGATATCCAACCTAAACCTCCCCTGGCGCAGCTCCAGCCGTTCCCTGGGTCCTGTCCCTGTCACAGAGAGCAGAGATCAGAGCTGCCCCTCGGGCGAAATGTGCAGATCCTTGTGGCTCCCAGAGTGCAGAACAACACACAGTATGTCTCGAGTCACCATGATTTCTTCCCAGCACCAAGGAACAGCTGGACGAGCAGGAAAAGCAATCCAAAACATTGCACTACAGGCAGGGAGTGAAGTGAGTTGCTCCAATACGCCACTGACGGGTCCGGTTCTATCACAGCTCCATACTGAACAGACGCTGCACTAGAACATCTGAATGTTACATCATGCTTTTGCTTCCGCAATGCCAAATGATTTGGGGTGGGCACAGAAAACGAGGGAAACGGGGCATCCTACTGGAGGCCGGTGCAGCTCACAAGGAGCCCACGTAGGGGAACGAGACCCCCTCTGATCCTCGGCTCGTAACAACTTTCTGCTCCACAGCCACGACCCCAGCACCGACCGATCCCGGATCCTGCCGCAGCCGCCCCTTTCCTCTCCCTCCAGACCCACAGGAGAGTGGGGCCCAGGCAGCACCGCTCCCCCGGGCCCGAGGCTCTGGGAGTCACCGGGCAGAGCCCCGCGGCAAACAGCGCGCCAGGGCCTCCAGCGCCGCGAGCCGGCTGCAGCCCCACCCAGCGCGGCCATGCCGGGCCCCGCTTCCGCCCCGCTCGCGGTCCCGCCCCGCTCTCACTCGGCCATGGCAGCGGCGCTCGGGTCTCTGGGGTCCCTCCGACCTCTACGGCCTCTGGGATCTCCCGGGGCTCTGCGGGCCCGGCCTGCGGCGCGCTCCGGGTCCCCTCATCAGC